>JAUEKT010016114.1:0-10262 GCA_031762655.1 Doris verrucosa
GAGAGAGAGAGAGAGAGAGAGACAGACAGAGACAGAGACAGAGACAGAGACAGAGACAGAGACAGAGACAGAGACAGGGACAGAGACAGACAGACAGACAGACAGACAGACAGACAGACAGACAGACAGACAGACAAGCAGACATAGCATCTCTTCTTCTCCCTTCCACATGATCCATACATTCGCTTTTACGAATGAAATAGGTTACATTTATTGTATTCTCAGATTATACTCTAGCGGTTCTCATTATATTATAACTTATAATTATATATCATTTGAAGAAACACCTCAACCATACTGAAACTGTTTGTTTCAAGATCATTATGATATACTGTTATGGCCGGCTATGTTGACACGAAGGGCAATAGACGACGCAGAAAGACTGAATAAAACTCCACCACATACTTGTCATTCCAAAAATAACTTTTGCATTGGTGGTATTTTATGGCTGCCAACCAGGTAAAGCCTCGTTCTCGACCCATTCAGAAAATGTTTCGCCGCATTCCAATTTTCGGGACGACGCGATCCCGTACTTCTGGTCGTCGCCTCGAACGTGTCCGACATACCAAAACAAACAGGAAGTCTTGTGACGTCATTGAATTCTACGGGAGGACACGATGACGGCGGAGTCATTAGCTCAACAATACAAATTGCCTTTACTCTATAATCAAATATTGCGCCTTATTGTGCTAGCAACTCCACGCCCATAAATTTTCTTTCGAATAATCTAAACAATAATGCAAAGATATTCATTAAAAAATATGTCCGTCACAGAAAATTAAACAAACGACATAACAAAATAGCTGAAAACCTCGGGTCGCCGTGGAACAGCGTCCCCAAACGGGACAATCGCAGTGTTCACCGAGGGGATTCGAACTCGCTACCTCCCGCATGCAAACCCAGTGTTTGACCACCAGACCACTGCGACTGACAATATTTCCAAATAATTTCATGCCATCTCACTATTTTGAAATGCATTCCATCCATTCTTTCCAGAACGTCTTTCA
The DNA here is from genome assembly GCA_031762655.1 of Doris verrucosa. Classification (NCBI taxonomy): domain Eukaryota; kingdom Metazoa; phylum Mollusca; class Gastropoda; order Nudibranchia; family Dorididae; genus Doris; species Doris verrucosa. Next base: position 1,008 of record JAUEKT010016114.1, read on the forward strand.
CAGAGAACTTAACGTACGGAACTTAACACATTATCGTGTCAATCTGAGACTACAGACATAGTGCAAGACTAGCTTCCCTGCGCTTGTAGCCTTAGCATGATAAGCTAGCAAGTTCTTTTCTTAAAATTCAATAACAGTATAATACAGATTTCCATCTTTCCTTCCATCTGCAGTTGAAAACTTGGCTTACAAAAAGGACAGCTGGATCAACAAGAAGACGCTGTACAAACGTCACATCCGGCACAAGATGCCCGAAGGTCACGCCGACCGGGCCGTGGATGGTGACCTTGACCTCAGACTCCAGAGCTGCACCATCTTGGACAACTTGTACGGGAAGTTCCCGCTGTGGACGGTGGATCTGGGCGACAAGCACATGGTGTCTGGCGTGGTCATCTACACGTGGCAGGGCGATACGCAAGGTGAGGCTCCTGGAATGCAATTGTGGTGGCTCAATCTTTAGATTGTTGCAGCGCCGCAATGTAATGAGAGGTAAAATAAATATAAGAGTCACAAAATAGAATAAACAAACTTGATGTCTTTCAGCTTTCTAACTGAAATTACCTTAATTTTACTACAATATTTAACGAGTGGTAGGGCTAACAATTGGTAAAACGATGTTACTTCTATGGCGGAAATGGTTTTTATTTCACGCTATTCTCCTATCAGAATTTAATCGTAATCTTTAGTAACACATTTTTGTTACCTCCCTTGAACTCTCCTTCTGTCCAACCATCTGCACGGATTTTAAATCCATCTTTATCTTTATCTTTTATTTTCACGCTATTCTTCCCTCAGAACTCACATGTAGTTTTAAATTATTAATTTTTCTTACCTCCCTTGACCTCTCATCTGCTTCTTCTTTCCACCACCCATCCCGTTGCAGAGCGCGCCACGTCGTTCCGCGAGTACCTGAAGAACCTGGACCAGCTGGTGGTGTACGTGGACGACAAGATCCAGAAGAAGGACGACAACCACGACGAGACGTACGCGTCGGGAAACATGTGCAACTACATCACTTCCGTCAACAACGCGCTCTTCACGCAGAAGATCATGCTGCAGTGCGTGCGCAGCAACGTGGGCCGCTACGTGCTGATCGAGGCGTGGGGAAGGCAGAGCGGATGGTCGCGTCTGTTCGGCGCTGTGCTGTGCGAGGTGCAAGTCTTCAGCTAAACGCGTCGCCGGCTCAGAGCGCGTCAGTCGCGATACCTCGAGTTCTAGCAAGAGAAAGAAGGAATGAAAGAAAGAAAGAACTTAAAACATGCGTTTTCATGCCTCTGTCGGCGTATCATTCAAAAACTTTCATGAATGAAATATTATTATGGTGAAAGAGGATTACATAATGCGTGCTATAACATGATGAGCAGTAGAATGGTGTGAATTTGTGAAAAAAAATATGAATCCAGATGGGAGCAGAGGCGTCTGTGGTGATATCATGACCGGAAACAGGATACCATCATATTTATTGTTTTTCTTCTTCAGTTGGCAACTTTTGTCACGGTATAATAATTCTTCTTCCCCTTCTTCTTCTCCAAAGTTACCTCTCTTCTGTCTTATCATAACCAAAGGATTAAAAGGATTGGTGATGCTTGCTTGCCCATCCGGAGTGAGCCTCTCTTTCCTCTTGTGACTGATGGTAGGCTTGTGTGGCAACATTTCGGTCATTTCGTACGCAATGGAAGCAAATGGCGATTCATTGTTCAACCATAGAATTTTACATGCTTGTTGTTATAAGATAATGTCCCAAAGAATTCATTCATCCAGCACCTGCATTTTCTTGAAACTTCTTCATTCTCACTCTTTGGTCAACGCTTGGAAGATTTAGCATTAAATGTCCCCCTTTTTTGTTCTCACTTCCTCACTTTGCTGCCTGATATTTAATAGTATGATTTCTTTTTCCGTTTTTGTTTCTTTTACTCATCTTTCCTGCGCAACTTCGATTTCTGCGTCAGCAAAACAAGCCAGCTTCTGTCGCAGTTCATACTTTGTATTTTAGCCAGGTCTTTGCTCATGTTTCCATGTCTCTATCTGCAATCTATCTGACCAACCTCTAGCAGCATCTTCATCTTGCCTCAAAGTGTGGGACACGCTCTACTTCGTATTGATAACTCGTAAACCTTTCATTTCACCAAGTTCAAATTCATGGAACAACTCTTCATCAAATCAATGTTTATTCACCTCAAGACCATACTTTGAATATTCATGAGTACATAGGCATGAAAACAAATTTGTAGATTCGAGGTCTTCCACTCTGCAATATTGATGACAACAACGTTTCTTTAAAACGATTGTACGACAAACAATTACAACTATTGGTGTCATACCTCAACAAAAATAAAAGTCAGATTTTCGTGTTGTATTTCAAGAATGGAGTGTAGATTGCTAACTGTAGAGCGTTGCCCGAGCCTGGATATTTATATTGGCTCGTGAGTTCATTACAGTGTTAGGTTACGACAATTAGTGTGTCAGAGCTGAAACCAGCCTTCCTGTATATATGACACACGCTTTCGGCCTTCAACGCAACATGCCAGCTTCTCTTCCAAAGACGCACGTCGCAAAGAGTTGGTATTTGCCCACTTCAGACCAAGTTATCTGTGGCCTGCTTGAGATGAATCAAAGTGAAAATAAACATTCAAACTTTTGTCCCTAAGAAGTTTTGATTCCCTCTGGATGTCTTCGCTGGAGCATTCACTGTTGGTCGCTTTACTTTTGTGTTTATTTACTTTCGTAGCGCATTCGCATTAAAAGGCTTTTATTGTGCCTCGTGGAAGCTGGTTCAACACAGAAACGTTCCATTTACGAAATTTGCTCTGCTTCATGCTGAAACATACGGGTGTTCCGAAATGAAATGTTGGGGAAAACCAGATTATGAGTGTTTTGAAGAAGTGACGTGAAATATGGATTACCCCTAAACGGACCACATTCTATTTCAAAGAAGTTCGCATGGTAATGAAAAAAAAAAAGCCAGTAATGGAATGTGTAGATGCATACAGTGATTCTTGCTTGTCAAGAAAGACGACCAAACCTGTCTGAAGTGGCTTTTTCTCAGATTACTCTTATAAAGTCCATTAGACCTAACAGGAAATGTGCTATTTCTCCACTTATAAATGCGCTTCTATCTAACTTTGTTGATGGTGCATTATCAACGATGAAACACTAAGAAAAGAAAAAAAGAAGGAACTGCAACGGAGGATAGCATGGTGAAGCGTTGACTAGTAGTACTGGAATCTATTGTTGTTTTTACAAAACGCAACACTACGGGGCATTGTCTTCTTCCCAGTGTCTTGATTACAACATAGTCCGGCTGCGTCCTTCTGGCTGCTACAAAACATACAAAGTCAGCCATTAGCCAGCCAGCCAGCCAGCCAGCCAGTGCTTTAATTCAGGTTGTCCAAACTGCAACTTGGTCGCATTCAGCCCTGTTTGATAACATTCATCAGGAAAAGTAAAATATGTGCGCCACTCCGGATAAAGGAGGACAAAGCTGCAATGTGTTCCATTGCGGAACCCTTTCATTTGGATAGTTGCAGTGGCGGCGCTGAAATGATGTTGACTTGTACTGGACTCACTTTCTGAGGGCAAAGAGGAACCCCAAATGAAGCGGAGCACACACCGAAGACTGATAAATTATTATTTTCACCATTTTATGACTATATGTAAAATTACTTTATCATGATTATTACAATGCTATAAAGATAAATGTTTGCAGACTGCAGAATATACAAAATATTATTATATAGACCATTAATGTCCCATATAATATTTGTTGAACGATTTATGAATAGATCAGCTATTATCAAAGTATGTGTATTTCTTCTTAGATTCACATTTGACAAAAATATCTTTACAAACACATAAAGCGGCAAGACAAACACAGACATACCATGCTAATTTACAGAGACATAATAGGATCCAATGAACCACTTCATTATTATTGACATCGGAAGAAATGATTTATCTATTTTTGTGCTTTTATGTTTTACAACTGCGATCATTTAAGAGATTCAGTTTTATGCCTTAATTTTATTTATATTTATGGTCTTTGTTTCACTGTCTACGGCCACTGTTAATAATAATATTCAGTTTTCTCATTGGTTTTAATTTACAATCACGTGATCTGTGACTTTTGTTGTTATGGATTGATATAGAAAGTAAACGACGACGACGACACAATTTTCTTCATTTCAGGAGGTCTTTGAGATGAACAAAACATTTTGTTTAGATTAGGCGTTGTGTTGTAAGTTACCTATTGGGGTTGACTTTCATTTCAAGTCATGTCCTGATAGTGTTTCTGTTTTCTTTTTCTTTTTCTTTTTTGTTTTTCTTATTTTTTTTTGGCTTTCGTTTTCCGAATTTTTCTTCCATTCTGTGGTTCTCACTCCATCACCTGAAACGTTCTATCATTGTCTTGGCCAAAAATAGTGTAGGGCCATGAAAACATTACACGGTTTAGAATTTAAAAGACTGTTGGTAGTTAAAATTAAATTCTATCATCTAAGAAAATCCAACTCTGCACATAAGGCGGTATATGCGTTTAATAAGAACCATCGTTTAGGGAGTCATTACTACTATTGATTAACTTTTGGTTGAATGATGACTGCAAGAATGGCTGAAAGATGTAACATTCTTTGGACGCACAGCTTTCCAGAAACTTTGTCAGGCAGGTTTGTTCTTGTTAACCGAGAATAATTTATTTTCTTCTTTATTTTAAAGTCAACCATTGTTTTTCCTTCAGTTTTGGCTATTCAGTTTGGCAAACTATCTTCACATTTTACTCAATTAAAACATCGCCTTATACAGCGAGACATAAAAAGATAGAAATTGTTGCTGGTGTAAATTTTCTTTTATATTACCAATCTATAACATTTTTTAAATCTTAACTTTTAATTCTTCTCCCTGTCATCAATATAATAATTATTATAAAAATGAAAAAGAAGAAAAGGAAATATACCATTTTCGTCCTTCTTTTTAACTTTCCATTGACTTTATGGCGTCCCCATACTAATAGTTATCTCATTATGTATCAATAACCTAGAGACATAGACTTTGATTTTGTAGATCTTAAGATGTACATTCTTTTCTCTTTTCTTTTGTTGTTTTTGTTTTACTTCATCAAATTCCCCTTATGTCGCTTGTTTAAATTATACTGTATACCGACTATTTCATTGGTTGTTTTCTAAACTTCTATAATTAGGACATTATGATGACGTAATTATTCTGTGCCGTTTTATTGATTGTTCTATCGTTTCTTCTGGGTGTTCTTGTAGATCAATTCATCAGATTTAGGTACAGACCTCATCTTCTGTTGTGGCTTGTACGATAAAAATTCAGTAAAATGATCTGTATTCGGATTATTTTACGGATTTTTTGTTGTACACGGCAGTATTTTCGTCAGTCTAAATACTCCTTCTTCCACGCTCAGACCCACTGAGTGGGAGCTACTGTAGCTGGACTCTGCAATTCGTGCTCCCTGAGTGGATGATTACACTACTGTGTCCTTTCATCATCGTCTTCCTTTACCCAGAGGAAGAATATATTATAAACTATGAATAACGACAATAATAATAATTACGATCATTATTATTACTTTTATTATTATGAGATTTAAATATAGTGATTGATTGCTGGTAATTTGTGGCGACCAGTGAATTTCACATGATTGGATGGTGCACAATGCAATACTTGTACTTGTTTGGAGTGGCTGGCTGTGTGGATGGCGTACTGAAACCTTAGAATCTTGAGGGTTTTTTTACACTCACTTATGGCTTTTTTAGAAAGATACAAGCACACAAAAATTGACATAAAATGTGAACTTTATGTCAACGTATATAAAACTCAAAAATCATTGCATTTAAAATAAATCAAGATACATTTCTAACCGTCACCTTTAATATCAACGATCAATAAAAATCATAGATATATACTAATATCCAGTATTTAAATAATCCATTTTGTCCGTGAATATTCATTTAGGGTCCTAGCTTTAAGGAAAGGTGACGTGAAGTCAATTAACTTTAATCCGGAAAACCTTGTCACTATAAATTGTTAATACTCAATACCTCATTTTTGTCAGGGTCTCATCTTTACAAGACGTGAGTGAGTGTGAAACATCTCTCAAAGAATAGATGAGGTTTTAATTGCTAAAACAAGTGTAATGTGAATTCACCATATAGCTAAACACCTGTATTTTCGACCTGTTCCATATATTATAAGAAGTATGTATTTGTAATATATACAATAGCCATCTGTTTCAGTGTTAACCTTGTGTATGTATTATATTATCTTACTAATAGTTCTATGCATATCACTAAGGAGATTTTTCCACGTTATTTTTATTGTACTGGTTCCATATTTCGTTTTCCGTTTCTTTTGATTTAGGCAGTGGTAGAGCAGGTTGGCATTGTTATTTTTAACTCGGCTATCTGGCGTTGTGCCGTTTTAACCAGTTAGTAAGATATCTTTTGGGGTTTGTATATCTAGTTTCTTACTTTTGTGTTTATCTAGAGCTAGTTATTCTTTTTAAAAGCTCATTTGCTTCATTGAGAAAGGGGAAAATATGGAATTTTAAAATTTAGCCAACGATGTACATGTTGTGTATGTTTTCTCGATGCCTAGCTTTATTCTGTTGAATATTAAACACTTTGTCTTGTCTAGATATAAATAATGCGAGTTTGTATATATATGATTCCGTTTATTTGTTGGTGTGCATGTCTGTTCGTTGGTTGCTGATGTTTTTTTTACCTCGTTCATCCAACATCCTTGCAGGCTATATTTATGCTGCTAAATTCGTTTTCTGTCCATCTTGCGTCTTCCTTCTGGTCCATCTTGAGATAATCGGACACTGTTGATGGGTAAAGAAGCAAGTTTATAAAAGAGTTTATAGTCTATATTTCTGTACAAAATGGAGGCCCACTGGCTAAGTGGCTAGACTGCTGACCAAGAGGTAGGGGGTTCGAATCCCATCCGCGGCCATCGTGGATATTCCTTGACCCAAAAAATTTACTCCAATTGCTTCACTCGACTCACGTGTTAATGAGTACCAGCAAGGGCTGGGGAGTAAAACTGGCGATATAATCACGTCCTGTCCAGGGGATAATCCTGTATCATCTGTTCCACTAAACGCTACAGAAACCTGGATAAGCCCCTTCTTTTGGGCCCATCAAGGCCTAGAAGGAACTTTACTTACTATTTCTGCAAAAAACTATGCACTCACGAACCGTGCATCAGTAATCTCCAAACTGCAATCAGGTCATTACACTGACAGACCTCATTTAAAATAAAAATAAAAAGATAAAGAATGTATTATATATATAGTCCGTAAACCCAACAGGCTGTCTCATAGAGAGTGCATCACTCATCCATCAGCAGGCCATTTCATTCTAAAGCCCCAGGTCCTCAGTTCGTTTATATCTTAAAAGATTATGAAGAAACTGATACAGAAAATGATTTATCACACATGAACACGACAAGCTGCTCAGAGAAAAATTACTGCTTTATACATGGCGGGTCAACAGCTTTGCAATTTCTAAAAGCAATTGACCAATTGACTGCAATATTGAGAAATAAATCAAAGAGAAATGCAAATTCTGTACATGGAGATTTGGAAGCGATTGACAAAGCCTCACACACATGGTCGACGTCTTGTGTGCAAAAAGACTTGCAAATAAGTAGGTAATTTCTTCAGTAATCGGAAACAGAGATGGTTTGTAAAGGGCAGTTTCTCAAAAATGGCGAGCTGTCACAAGTAGCGTTCTTCAGAGTAGTGTATTTGGATCCAGTTTTATTTGCGGCTTTCATTTTTTTTTTTTTTTTAAAGAAATCTGCCAAATTCTTCCTAGTCGGTAGTGTTGCTTTTGCTGATGACGTAAAGATTGATAGAAGTATTGACACGCAACCAGATGCTGGCATTGTTCATCATGATCTTGAATGCCTATTTGGTTGGAATTGCGAGACCATACAAAATTAAATATCAACAGACGTGGTAGAAACATAAAACGAGGCCCTCACGTGATAAGGCAGGCACGGTGGCCGAGTGGTTAGGGCGTCGGGCTGTTGACCCAGAGGTGCGGGCTTCGATTTTTGGTCTCGGTCATCATGGATTTTTCTTGAGCGAGAAAATTTACTCCAGTTGCTTCACTCGACTCATGTGAGAATGCGTAACCAAGGGCTGGGGAGTAAAACATGTGATAGACTAGCGTCCTGTCCAAGGGATGATCTCGTATCATCTGTTCCGCTTTACGCTACAGAAACCGAGATGAGCTCTGGCTCTTTGGGCCTGTCACGGCCTAGAAGGAAATCACGTGATAAAACATTTTGATGGCTCAATTTCATAACTGGAACAGTGAATGATGGATAAGACTTTGGATAGACTTATCGACGTTAGATAGCATAATCAGATGCATATTAAGGAAGTTAATCAAATCGTTCGAAGTATCAAACATTCATGAAAAAAAATTCCATTACTTATCACATTTCTAGTTCTATCAGTTTTGCAAACTGCCAGCAGTGCCGGAGAAAGTCCAAATGGAGGTACGGTGGCCCAGTGGTTAGGCGACGGTCTGCTGACCGAGAGGTATGGAGTTTGAATCCCATCCGTGACCATTGTATACTTTCCTTGAGCAAGAAAATGTAGCCCAATTGCTTCACTGAACTCAAGTGTAAATAGGTACAAGCAAGGGTTGGGAACTAAAGCCTGCGATAGATTAGTGTCTTGTCCAGGGTATGATATTGTACCATCTGTTCTGCTTAAGGCCACAAAAGCCATGATAGGTTGTGGCTCTTTGGGTCTGTCAAGGCCTAGAAGGAACTTTACTTTATTTACTGCCAATAGGTTAAATGATCTCGACGAACCTTTTGATATATTCATGTATTATAATAAGGAGTTCGTCTGTTATCAAACTTGAACAAAGATGTACAACGGAGAATTTTGTCTATCATTAACTGAACTTGAATTTGTGTACTTCGTTTGTTTTATTTCTCAAAGAGACGGCTCTAGAGAAATAGAAATAATATCTCACTACGTTTCTCTTTCTTGAACCTTCTCACTTTATTCCGTGTCCTTATCTCTCTTTATCACCCCCTTCTCCTCTCTCTTTGTTTCTCTCTCTCTCTCTCTCTGTCACTCTCTGTCTCTCTCTGTCTCTCTCTGTCTCTCTCTGTCTCTCTCTGTCTATCTGTCTCCTCTGTCTGTCTGTCTGTCTGTCTGTCTGTCTGTCTGCCTGTCTGTCTGTCTGTCTGTCTGTCTGTCTGTCTGTCTGT
>JAUEKT010016225.1:0-10259 GCA_031762655.1 Doris verrucosa
TTCTAGATCTAGATTCTAGATCTATGTTTTTTAGTTGATAAAATAGGCTCAAGGGCTCTTGGGCCAAAATTAACGTACAAAATCACTACAGACAAAGAAACAGACGGGCAAAGAGAAAGACAGTCACAGACAGATATGGGCTCAAATTCCCTGTTCCAACGCCCCAGCGAAGGGGGTTCCCACTGCTAGTGTTCTATAAAGTAGGTAGTCCAAACCGAAAATTATATGTAATCATGACTGTCTTTTGAGTTAATAGTTGGAAAGAGCTCGTCTCGCTGATTAATTTCATACCAAATTCATCAACATAGGGCATGTTTGAAGAAAGTTATGGTTATTTGAAGTATGGGAAAAACTACACCAAAAACGTAGTCACCAAAAACATGATAAAAGCTGATTTTTGGACGCATATAATGAGAAAACTAATGGACAAACACTGCTGAAAATTTCTGAGCTTATAACAATCATCATAGTCAGTCAGCCCAATTTTTTTCAATAACTTATTAAGATATTCATGTTAATGTATTGCTCGAAATTCAAATTTGCGACGTTTCGTGAAATGGACGGATTTCCTTAAATCTGAACATTTTAAAAAGAACATAGAATTTTTAATTACTGAGCAATTTTACAATTTTTGGTATCATTTTAAAGGGGAAACAGAGCTCTTTCTTAATATAACATACAAACGAATCTGCAAAGACAAATACATATCCGAAAAGGCCTTGAACGTTTTCCATTTATTAAAAAATCGCGAGATCTCTACAATACACTTAAAATTGCATCATTATTATAGTATCCAAATAGGCCTGAGGAGAAGGCATTGGCCATTTACTTTGATCTATACTATGATTAAATCTAGATCTAGACAGTGACTCATATAGATTTAGATAGATTTTAGTCTAAGAGCTAGATCTACCTAATCAATTTTATTCGGTCTAGGACTAGTAGACGGGATACGCCCACATGTCGGAAACTCATGTCTGGAGGCCGGTTTGTGTCCCAAGGGACGTGTTCAGCCTCGCATGGCTGAAGTGATTTTGTATTGTTTGTTTTCGGCTTTATCGATTGAAAATGGTTTTATATCGTCAGTAATTGGTCACATCTACCGTTGAAATGCAAAACCTTCAACAGATGTAGATTGGATTTAATCTAGCCTGTTTTCTTTTTGGATCGATATAGGGATCCAGACAGTAAAATCTTGATATACATCTAGTATCTAGTGCGAGCTACGGCTACAATAATATCTAGATCTGTAAAGGCTCTAGATCTGACTGCCCAAACCTCTCCCCCCCCACCCCCCACCCCCCTCCTATTGTTTCTGCTTCCCAACACCTGAAGTCTATGAACCGGCAGCCCATGAATTTTGAATCGAGAAACCCACGGGGTTTACTTATATCTAGATCTAGGCTAATGTTGGTAGTAGTACAATGTCCATGAAATTTAGTGTAGAGCTCTCGTGATTTTTTTTAATGAATGGCAAACATTCAAAGCTTTCCTGTATGCTTATTTATCTTTGTTGATTTATTTTTATGTTGTATTAAGAAAGAGCTCTGTTTTCTCTCGAAAATGATAACAGAAACGTTAAAATTGTTCAGTAATTAAAGATTTTATGATTTTCTTCAAATGCTCTAATATCACAGGACAATCCTACCATTTCGTGAAACTGAAACGTCGCAAATTTGAAGTTCGAGTTACATTCTCACACTACTATCTTTATAGTTTGTTAATTCAATCAGCTGAAAAAAATTGGGCTGATTGACAATTATGATTGTTATAGGCTCATACATTTTCAGCAGTGTTTGTCCATTAGTTTTCTCAATATATGAACCCAAAAATCAGCTGTTTCTACGTTTTTGGTGACTACGTTTTCGTGGTGGATTTTCCTAGATCTATTTACACATCTATAATTTAAATGGGCATGACTTTCTTCAGAATTGTGCTATCTTGATAAATTTGGTATCAAATTAATCAGTAACATGAGCTCTTTCTAACTGTAAACTCAACAGAGAGGCATGATTAAAATATAATTTCCGATTTGGACTACTTAGTATTTATTACTGGAGGCCATTTTTTCTGAATTGTGATACCAAAGGGGCGGTGGTTTGTGGGTGGGTACATTCCAAGCGTCAGCCAGCAAACGCCTGATGTCGTAGTTTTGCGATTTGTTTCAAATTATATATAAAAATAGCTGATCTAACCGAATATCGGCATCGCATTTTATTTTAAGCCCAAAAACCCCAACAATTTTCATTTTTAAGTTTTAAAATCAATTTTTCATCCTTTTTTCCTAATATTAGAAAGATGCGACCCCTATCACTGGAAAGAGAATTTTTCGCTAGACAAAATGAGACTATTTTCAGCTTAGTGACTTCAGGGGCGATTTATGGCTCTCCTGTTGAAGGGAGGCAGGTCACTTGCTTCACCTTCGGCCGGCCCGCGCTAAAACGGGAAGAGGGGTATATTTAAGCACCAATTAACCCAATATAAAACGGCTTTACAAGAACAAAAACACATGAAAACAAGAGATAAAGAGTTGATCTTTATTGTAATGGCAATGTTATTTATGTGCATTGTGCCCTTGCGATGCAATTGGTCGTGAAGTTGGTGAATATCTGATAAATTTATCAAGAAATGCGGCTGCGAGGCCGGTTTGGACTGCCTAATGTCAGGCCGCTTTAAGCCCACGACGCATCATCATTTCATTTTCCTTTCCTCTCCTTTCCCTCCCTTTACAGGTGATCAGCAAGAGTGACATCAACCTGATGACAGCGGCCAATCTGGCCACCGTCTTCGGCCCCAACATCGCCTGGCCCAAAGGTCAGGCCAACCTCAGCAATGTGGAGCAGGCTGTCAAGTTCGCCCTCATCCTGCTGGAAAACTTTGACGACGTCTTCTTGAGATGATTGCGGAGCTGACCGGCCTTTTGTGACGACAAAGTTTATTTGCTTTTTTTGCCGCCCTGGCCGCCACTGCTGCGGGCTTCTCTCTTTTGTCTGGCGGAGTCGGACGGATCTGCAGGGACGTTGGGAAAGTGGGGCTGGCTGGGCAGGGTTTTTTGGATTGTTTGGATAATTGCGGGTTGTTGTTTATTGTGTTTTTTGTCATTTTCTTTTCTTTATTTTGTACTCTTTTTTCTTTTTTTAAGGATGATGACCATAGATCTAAGATATCAAATCAATGAACACGACTGGGAGAAGAAAGAAAAAGAAGAGCAAGAAAAAAAAGACCAGAACAACTCACAGCATTTTGATGGCATTGGGGGTTCGTTATGATTTTCAATTTTCCAAGTTTTGAAATGATGGTCAAGAGATTTACAAACCAGCAACTATCAACCAGAAGAAGAGGAAAAGATAGGAATAGAAAGTTGAAGACGACCAAAATTGAAGGATTTTATTTTTTTAAAGATGTCGACAGTCGTCATCCAGAAAGCCAACTTTTCCATTCGTACATCCTACCTGCAAATTTTGTCCTCTCTTAATGGCCGTCAAAATTATATGAAAGGAAGAATGTTAATTCATTTTAAAATACACAGATTTCCTAAAAAAAAAAGAAAAAAATTTGTATCTCCCCAACTACATTCATTTTCCACTGCAGAGTTCGTTGTCGGGCGGCAATCCAAGTCAACTTTAGGCCAATTCAATGCGTTTGATGAGATTATCTCCCCCTGCTTATCTATCAGCTGGTTCTGGCAAATTAGTGTGGTAAATTTGTTGAGTTTGCTTCTGGGTACTTATTTTTTTTTTTTTTTTTTTTTGCTAATTCGTTTACTAAAAATGCTGTTTGTAATTTATGGGTTTGGATTTTGAAGATTTAATTGTATCAACTCTAACAATGTTGGAATCAGTGTTTGAAATGTTGATGTGATTTTGATTTTTTTAAGGATTTTTTTCTTTTTTTTTTTTTTTGGTCTATTTTTTTTTTTTTTTTTTTAATTTAGCTATGAGACAATGGCCTGCTTGATTGATCGAATCAAAGCAATCAAGAGATGTGTGCAGGCTCCCTTCTTGCCATGTGATTTGCTATTTCTCAATACTTAAATTAGCCATGCTGTTAGTATTTCCCTGAATTTTTGTACTACTTTCTATTTATTTCCGACGATTTTCCTAACCTACAATTAATGTTGATGTTCCTCCCTCATGATTTTGTCCTCTTTTTGGGGGGTATGTTGGGCCACTGTTGTTGTTGTTATTTCTTTTATCTGTGAATCATTTTTGCCATTTTTCTTACTTAGTCATCGCACAAGTCACAAGTTTATTTATTTCTCTCAGAGTGTTAAGCTCAAAACGTGATTTCACCTCCCTGAATATCTGCCTGACTGCCTCTTTACCTGTCTGAGTATCTGACTGTTTGTCTGTCTGTCTGCCTGTCTGTCTGTCTGCTTGTCTGTCTGTCTGTCCGTCTGTCTTTCTCTACTCGACTTTTAATAATTGTGATTTTATTGCGTAAAAGCTATCTCTACCGTCCAAAGGTAAAACCTAGTAAGTCCAAATTGGTAAAAATTGAGATTACCTCCGGAATAGAGTCTATTGACACTAGGCTATTTCTCACAATTATTTCCTTTTTTATTTTCCCAGTTTTACAGAAAATTTGTTCCAAAACCTAGTAACTTTGGATGTTTTTATTTTTGCATTTTAAAAGATTTTGTCGTTTTCTTCAAAATTGTGACTGAAAGATTTACTAGGTTTTTTCCCAGGATGGTAGATCTGTTAAGGTAAATAATTCATGTTGAAACTTTTCCGAATCTCTTAAAATAGAGTGTTGGTACCAGCCAGTCAGTATCGATGAAATTGTCTGCCCAAAGAGAAAATTTGCATTTGTCTGCTTTGTGGGACTTTCTTTCAGACGTTTTCACTCTGAAAGCCTCCAAGCATTGGTAAACTCTCCATGTTAAATAATTCTCCTTCTCATGTGCTTTTCTGGTGTCTTTTTACTTACAGCAAAATTTGATTTTATTTCTCTTAAATCACACTGAAATCTTATGTGCAAACAAGACGCTGGAAACATTTAATTTAGCAAAGTTCGGAAAGCCAAAATTCAGCCAGCTAAGACGCTATAACCAAAACCGATCAATGCTCTCTTTAATCTATCAGCGATCACAGCTTTTTCCCTGGCATGAAAATTAACATGATCGTGCCAGTCGTATTTTTCTGAGCATCTATTCAGCTTTCGACAGGCTATTATGGTGGATATTGTGGTAATAAAATTTTTAAAAACCTTTGAATTTGAATCTCTTTTCATTTTGGTGTTAAGTTTCCTCTTCTGCTCAAACTTGAGGTCAAGACTTTTCGCCATCAAAACTGAAAGTGCAATAATCGTCGTCTTCCTTTTTGGCTCTTTTGTTTTTTTTTAGTCAGTTTTCAATTTTTTCTTCCCTTTCTTGTTTCACTCTTTTGATCAATGACATTACCGTTCCTTGCAATTTCTAGAAACTGATGTGTTGCTACAGCCAACGAATTATACGCGCATGCTACGACCCTAGCAAGATACTCAGTGTGAACTTCTGCTTCATGAAATGGCTGTCTGATGAAATGGCGAAATAAATGCGACACAGGAATTTGTTGCTTATTTGCTGTTATTTTCTTGGGAGGAATGGGGAGTATTTTTTTTCATATTCAAAATTTTGTTTATTTCATTCTTTGACTGTTATATCTCTAATGTAAAGACATTTTGCCGAGTGTTTTGAGGCTGTGTGTTGAAATTATGACCTCTGCAGGAACAGACACAATGCATTTACAAGTGTGTGCATCCAAGAGTACACCCAAAGTAGCCTGCCTGTAAATATTGAATTGCATTCAGATTTTGCTGTTGAAGCATTTTGGTTTGATGCAGTAATTTTACACTTTGTTAGCTTTTTGATCTTGGCTGTGTGTAGACGGATACACCTTACGTTATTTTTGTCAATTGGTACAAAGAACAGTTTTTGAAATGGCAAAAAAAATTGTCCTCTCTCTCTGAAGTAATTTTAATTCCTCTTTTTGTCTCCGTGTTGTCTATCTATTACTTATCAGTCCTCGTTCGTTTGATGTCTTTCTATTTCACAGTGTAGTTTTAGCATCTTTCAGACAGCGTTTTACGGCATCCTGTCTGAAGTTCATGTGTAACGTGCTTCCACATCACTGGTGACAAATGTTCTACACATCGTCCTAACCTGACTTTATTTCAGTACTTACTATATCGTCCTTAACCCTTGATATGGAAAAGAACAACAACAGTTTTCTCTCTCTCTTTCTCTCTCTCTCTCTTTATCTCTCTATCTCCGTTTCTCTCTCTCCATCTCTGTCTGTATGTCTGTCTGTCTGTCTCTCTCTCTCTCTCTCTCTCTCTCTCTATCTCTCTCTCTCTCTCTCTCTCTCTTTCTCCCTCCTTCCCTGCACCCCTTCCTCTGTCTCTGTCTCTGTCTGTCTCTCTCTGTCTGTCTGTCTCTCTCTGTCTCTCTCTCTTTGTCTCTCTCTCCTGTTCTCTCTGTGAATCCTTTGAAGTACAATCCAACACGGAATACCGGTCTGGTTGTACAGCATTAGCCATTGCAAAAGTTGTTCCCCCTGTTTCTTGTCATAACCTGAAAAGCAACCGATTTTCCTATCAAGAGAACAATATAGGCTGATAGGCTCTAATCTACTTACTTTGTTTCAATTATTTACTTTGTTTTCATCTTTCAAATTAATTCAAATCAGCGCTCTTACGGAACAAGGACGTCAAAGTACAATGTAATTATTAGCTGTTTGGATTGAACGCTTTCATTTTGTTTTATTAGTTTTCCGGTTTTCTTTCTCTCTGTTTTTGTGTCCTTTATACCAACAGCTTAACACTAGGCTTAGGCAAGGTTTATTATCTACCGTTAGTGTTGCTGAATCACAAATTAAATATAGAACTAGAGCTCCTGAAAATTCAGCACTCAAAAATGAGCAAACTCAGGGTTAATGCGCAAATCACCAACTGGAAATACTGGTTCAAAAATACTGACAACATTCTGAGTGAAATAGGAAAGGAGAACAAGGAAAGCGGTGAGAGTGCGACTTCATCCCTGTTTTCTAGTTCTATTCTAGTTCTATATTTAGTTCTATATTTAAGATTCAGCAACACAAACGGTTGATTATGAATCTGGCCTAAGCCTAGTGTTAATTTCTGTGTCCTAAATTTAATTACAGTTTTAGTATGTCTCTCTTAGGGTCAGTTTGTTGATCTCACTCTGAAATAAAGAAAGGGAGGGTAATTTTCTTGTAGAGAGTGGGATCTTGTTCCACAGGCATGTACCGCTGTTGAAAAAACTATGTTTGAATACATTAGTGCGGGAGTAGGGTGTAGGGTATTCAGCCTGGGTTCTGGTCGGGCGCGCTGTGGGAAATGGTTCAGGTAAAGAAATGTCAATGAGGTCATTTTTAGCTTTCTATTTTATACCAAATTGTCATCTTGGTCTTTGCTCGTCTTTCTCTCAAAGGCTCCCACTTGAGGTTTTGGAGGAGGAGAGGTGTAACTCTCTCTCTCCTGCTGAAGGTACCTGTACAAAAGCGGGCAGCATGTCTGTGGACCGATTCAATTTTGTTAATATTGCATTGAGTGTCCCAAACTGAACTATAATACTCCAGGATAGGCCTGGCGTATGCTCTGTACAGAAGTTCCTTGGTCTTACAACACCTTCTGCTGAAGTTTCTGTGGAGGAAATTCAAAGTGTTATTATTATCTCTCTTTCACTCTCACGTTCTTTCACCCCACCCCCCTTCTCTTTCTCTCTCTCACCTTTCCCCCACCCCTCTCTCTTTCTTCTTCGCCTCCCCTGCATATATACCTCTCGTTGTCTCATTCTCCTTTCTCTCCAGTCTACGTCTGTCAGCCTGTGGAGTTCTGTCTCCCTTTCTGTTTGTTTTCATCTCACTCTCTCTCTCAGCATGTCTCTGTCTGTCTGTCTTCAAAATGGCCGCCAAGCCGTTGCTAGACGCCCTGCCGGATGGGTCTATATATCTGGCCCCGCGGAATTATGCAATTCTTTTCTCAAAATTATGCGCATAATTATGCGGCCAAAATATCAAATTATGCAACAAATTAAGCACTCAACTGGTAACTGTTTTAACTATGCAGTTAATCTTAAAACTGAATAATTTTGTTTCTACATATTGCGAAAACTGAAATAACCGTTGAAAGCGCTTTCTACCGGGTACAAAGTATACTTTCGTAATTTCCTATAAACACCTAATGACTAACTAAATGTAAATCTAGTTGAGTTGAATTCGTTAGAAAATTTAAAAAAAAGTATCAAATAATTTGAAGTCTGATTGAAAATTGATAACGTTAGCTTTATCTGCACCACATATTTATAGTTAATATAGGGAATAAATGTGTTGAGAATTAGGAAAATTCATTCTGTAAGATATTTAGCCATTGTTGAAAACAACAAACCCAAACATTCCGTAAGCCTATATAAATTGCAGTTTTCAAATCTCGTCCAGCAAACTTGCTGTAATACAAAATCAACAATTTATTTACCCTGTCCTCTGTCAGCCTGTTCTTGTCTCATTATAAAACTACGCTCAGCATCTGCAGTGTTATTTGTGCAATTTAGTACTTGTCTTGTAACAAAAATTAGTCTCAGTGAAAGCTTTGCTAACCTCGTCGGCCAATTCATACCAAAATAAGCAAATCTGATCCCGAAATGTTGAGTTTTGTATGGCTTTATTAGTATTGTATGAGAAAACCGCAAATTATGCGACCGCGGCGGGGCTGACTGGAAATTACGCGGCCGCTCCTCGCCCACGTAATTCCGCGGGGTCAGATATGTATATACAAATAACAAAATTTACATAATTGGGGCACCTTCAAACCAGTAAGGGAGTGCATTGTCTCCAGCACAAACAGCACATTTGTTAGCTTTTATGAAATTTCCACATTGCTCAATTGTGTTGATGAGCCGGAGTTTGCAGTTGCACATCAACCTTTTTTCCTGTTCCAGCGCCACCTTAGGCACCCTTCTGGATATGCTAATGGACAAATACATATATTTCTCAGCGCAATTAGCCAAGAATAATCTTGTGTTGACCCCATTTCAATGCAAGCTTTCTCCATTTCTTCTAACTCTGTAGCATACTCTGTGCCAATGGCTTTGCAGACCGTTAACCATAAAGAGAAGAACAAATGTGGTAATTTACATACATTTAGATTCTTTGTCGGCCTTGCAGGCAATAACAAATCCTGCAAGAGCAAACAATATTGTACAAATGATTGTTAAAGAAATCATTAGATTGGAGAGCAGTAGAACAATTTGCTTTGTCTGGATCCCTGGCCATAGTGGTATTACGAGCGACGAGAAGGCAGACAGACTGGCAAAGGCTGCTCTCCAACTCTACTCTACCTGCAAATAGAAAAACATTTTTAATCCATACTGGTCTTAAACCTATAGTGCTTTAATATACCCATAAATTATGGCAAACGGATTGGGATACTCAAATTCTAAACAAACTCCATAAAATTAGTCCAGGTCTCAAAGAGAAACTTCCTCCTTACCTTTACTTAAATCATGAGGAAGAGGCCTCAATCAACTGCCTGAAAATTGGCCATTCTTGATATACGCACGAATTATTTATTTAAAAAAGAGAACATTCACGAGTGTGCCTCTCCTGCGGTGTCGAACAAACCATAAAGCATATTTAATTGGAATGCGTTGAATATAACGATGTAAGAAATAGATTTTTAACTCAAATAATTTGTAGAACCTCTTCAGAGATATAAGACCTCAAAAGACACTAACCTTTCTAAAGCACACAGGCCTATTCGGACAAAAAATTGTTCTGGATAGTAAAATATTTAAAAAATGTGAAACATTTTGGAAGGATTCTTAGTTCTATGTTTGTATTTCAAATGTAATGTGTTTTAGCCCTGAGATCACCCATACGAGTGCACTGGACATTATTCAATCCAAAAAACAAACAAACATGATCTAGGCCTTAATCTGAATCTGGTGATGTGGGCCCCGGTGTATGATCAATTATACACAGTTTGGGATATCTCTCAGTGTCAGCTAAATCCCTAACTGCAAGCTGAAATCATCAAACTAGATGTAAAAGAGTGATTTTAACTTGCAGTTAGGACTTTCGCTGGCAGGTAGCATCTAGAAGTAGAATCAGCAATTGTGTGGCGGTCTGGGAAAAGCACGGAATTGTCTGCAAGCTTATTATCGAGATATAGGCCGATAATGCTGATTTGGGCGAAAACTGTGGATTTGGAGGTTTTGATCGTTCTCGAAACAAAATTTACTCATTTCTCATCTCTGA
>JAUEKT010016335.1:0-10257 GCA_031762655.1 Doris verrucosa
ATTACGGTAATTGTCAGTCTTTTAATTCTCCTGCCTGGATGAAAGGAAAAAGTGTTTCCACACACTTTTTCGGTACACAAAATTTTTTCTACAAAATATCCCATCCATCGTGACAATCCGAAGCTCATCGTGATGTCATGATGGCACAGGCAATATCGTGATTGTCACGATGGGATCGTGACGGTTGGCAGGTCTGTCCATATATATATACAGACCTGTCAATCTCAAAGACACTTCAGAGTAATTTCAGGACCAGCTAAGAGTAATTCTTCCATCCTTCGGAGTAATTTTGCAACAACATTTGTGACATGTCATAAATGATATATTATGACATATCAAATCAAGCACATATTTTACCAATGTCTCAACATATTGAAACAAAATTACATGAATGACGATGTTAAAAAGAAAAAAAAAAGACCTACCAATAAATCTCCTTTTCAGTAAACAGCCAACCCCATTATATGAAACACACACAATCTCCAACCACTTCCTTTGAAACATTCGTCTCCATCCCCACCTAATTTCTACAAAACACCCATTCCCATCTCAATCCATTACCTACAAAATACCCATCCCCATCCACTTCCTACAAAACACCCATCCCCATCTCCATCCACTTTCTATAAAATACCATACCCCCCCCCCATCCCCCCGACCAAAAAAGCAACAACAAAAAACCGGGCCAACCAACCGTAGCAGAGCCAGAGCCTTGGACTGGGCCATCGCCTGGGCCGAAGTGACTTTTGCCGGCCGGGGTGACTTGCCGTGGGGGCCGTCGGGCAGGGACCTCAACAGTTGGCCACTCAGGATGGGAGACGTCACGCTGAGTGGAGCCATGCCCAAGGCACTTCCTGGGGGGTGGGAACAACGGAAGAAACGTGAGCAAGGTATATGACAACACCACGGTTTCCCAATAATGTGACAATAGCAATCAAAGGTAATTCGCAGTTAGCAGGAGTGTATACAGAATGAGGAATTAAGACCAGAATAGAGTGAAATAAGACGGGAAGAAAAAAAAAAAACAATAGTGGAGGGTTAGGATCAGTGCAGTGGTCTAGTGGTTAAACACTGGACTTGCAATCCAGAGTAGCGAGTTCGAATCCCTGCGGGGGACACTGTAGCTGTCCCGTTTGGGGCGCTGTTCTACAGCGACCCTTGGTTTTCGGTTAAAAACCTGAAGACAAATTTCCCCTCGGGGATGCAACTAAGTGGGCTTTTTTTTCTCTTTAAACAAAAAAACCATGAGCGATAAATGAATGTGGGTAAGTATTATAATTCCAAGACTTTCCTGGAGGGGCCAAAAAAGGGACCATCTACCTCAGTCTAACCTCAACCACGGACCCATTCATCGGTCTGAAAAACAGAGACCAGAATATCTATGACCGGCTGAGTCCCTGAATGATGATGATGATATAATAATATTTATACCAATATTTCGATGGCTGCGTGCAAGAACCGGATAGCTGCGAAAGTCAGATATCTGCATACAAGACATATTCTAAGTCACATTGACTTATTCCATCATCAATGCAAATTTCTTTCAAGTCTGTAGCTCTTTTCGTTTTGAAGATATTGTACTTTTCGAACATCGTATTCAAAGAGTGAAAGAAGTGTCCAAAAAATTTCAACTTCATTTTTCTCAAAACTTCAAAAATATAATTAGCTGGTTGTTGCACTCAGCCAATGATTTCTACCAATAACAGTGTCCCGTGCATACCTGTTCGTCTACATTGATCTCAGGTCCGCCATTCCAAAGAATCATATTCATTGTGTTGTAATATATTCATTTGTTAGTGTTTAATATTTGTACGGAAATCAGGAGAAGTGATCGCACCAACTTACCTTTGGGAGAGACTGTGGCATTCTTGGCTCCCTGAAACAATTCAAAAGGGTGATGAAAGGTGATAACAGTTCATATAAACCTGTGTCTTCGTACATGGCCCATAGATTGGTTAAAAATAGGATTCAGACTTGTCCATACTCAATACTATTAAAAGAAAAAACTTTCATGCCTTCTCCAACTCCCATATTTCAATGTACACGGATTGACCAAACTTTCTTTCAGCCACATTACAAGCATGGACGAAGAGAGGTGAATCAGCTTAAAATGTTCTCCTTTTCTTCTCAATTTGCCTGTCTTCAGTATTGATACATGTTTCAAGCCAGTTTCATTTTCTGTTAAATTTGCCTGTCTCCAGTGCTGATACTGTTTCTAGCCAATTTCCTTTTCATTGGTGTTTGCCTTCACAATCTCAAATTGCCTGACGTATTCCCAACAAGGAAGTTTGGATTTTTTTCCTCTCAATTTCCCCGACTTCCAGCATGAGTAGGAACCCTGCCCTTTGCTTCCCACAAGCCATTTCTGAGTGAAAACCCAAGGTGTTAAAAATAGTATATTTACAATGTTTGACGTAATGTACCGCCCAAGATGACTGCCAATTGAGGTCATGGTCTCTAACATGTTGTCAAGGGACGCTGCTCTAGATCTCGAGTTTATTTGGAAGTATTAGAGCTACCATAAGAAGGAAATGGCGCTGGATAGGACATGCACTGCGCAAAGACCCAAGCAGCACAACTAGAAGCATCCTGAGATGGAATCCACAGGGAGCTTGGTCCAGAGGCAGGCCTCGAAACACATGGAGACGAGAAGTCGAAAATGAAATGGCAAAGATTGGAAAGACCTGGAAAGAACTTGAAAGGAAGGCACAGGATAGGTTGGCTTGGAGGACCTTTGTAGATGACCTATGCTACACTAGGGGTTAAGGGATGATGATGATGATTAGAGCTACCGAGGTTGACCTCAGTAACAGCCATTTTGTAGCTCTTTAAGCCGGCTACTCATGTGACTGAGTTAGAGGTCTAGTACTATTTTTTAATGTCTTTGGTGAACACTGACTAGTCAGCACTAATTTACTCATCACATAACAATTTCTGAATACTGCCATATTTCTCTCTGCATAATATCTTGAAAGCAAATCATAAACATACCAGTGCAAGATAGAGCGTGTGGGAAGGGGTGATAAGACGCCTTCAGTATGGCTAACCTCATAACAATGAAAGGACACAGGCTTCCTTGATGTACAAAGTATATGCATTTATCCAATTCTTTCCTTTAAATTACACACAAAATCTCCACCTTTCTACTGTTAGGAAATGTATCTGCTCATTGTGTTTATCCCATGACAATAAAAGGGCACAGGTTTTCCTGACTAACAAAGTCTTTATATTTATTCAATTCTTTTCTTTAGATTACACATGAAAAATCTCAATCATGATTTCTGAAAACCTTCATACTTCTTTCTGCATAATATCTTAAAAACGAATCACACACAAACCGGCCCTAAGACACCTTCAGTGTGGTTTACCCCTGATCAGGAAAGGACACAGCCTGTCTTGACGGCTGACGTACAAAGTATATGTATTTATCCAATTATTTCCTTTAGATTACATATGAAAAATCTCAAGCTGCTAATCTACTGTTACAAAACGCTATGTCTGCCCATTGTGTAGGAATTACAGCGCTGGCTGTCTTAAACCGAGCAAAAAGCACACAAACCGGCGTTGGCATTGGCTGAGGCTGCAGAGGGGGCGTTTCCCCGACAAAGATGATGTCTGGAGAGGCGCGGCCAGACACGGAGGCCTTGGGCGCGTTCTTTGGGGTGGGACCCACTTGAGGCCTGGCCTCCGCACCCCCACCCATGGGAGGCACGACGGCTTTGGGTTTGGGCGTGTGAAGCTCGGGAACGTCTCCAAAGGGGTGAGCTGCAGGCAAAAGAAGGGATTTTTAAAAACATTTAAATTGTTTATTGTTTGTGTTCGCCATCCATAGAATCTCTCTCTACCTTACCCCTCTCCTCCTTATAAACTTATTGGAGCACACAAGTTCTTGCATTTTTCACTGTTCATTCTGTGCTCTCCCCAATATTCCCATCATCAATACTTATATTCATGGCACTACATGCGTAAGAATTCACAAATAAAAATATCATCAATGAAAGAATATTGTTTTCTAGTAATTTAATACATATCTCTATTTTTATGTTTTTTAAATTGCTTTGTAAAAGACAGACTGCAATTTCTTAAAATATGCCCCAAAGGTGCGAGGTGAACTGAGAGTTGAAGCCCATGGAACAAACAGGTAAGGAAAGCACCTGGGGATATTACATCAGATGACCTCATTAAGGGAAGGCATAACCTCAAATAGTCAAAGTGATGACTTCCATTAAGTTGCAAAGAAATGAAGCAGCACAACATGTCACGTAATTAAACACTGAAAGAGACCATTCCCCAAGTACCCCTTACACTACTGACACGTACCCAACATTTTTGTCTTCCCGTTCTACAAGTACACAACATACTACCAATACGTACCCAAAAATTTTGTCTTCCTGTTCTACAAGTACACAACATACTACCAATACGAACCCAACATTTTTGTCTCCCCGTTCTACAAGTACACAACATACTACCAATACGTACCCAAAAATTTTGTCTTCCCGTTCTACAAGTACACAACATACTACCAATACGTACCCAAAAGTTGTGTCTTCCTGTTCTACAAGTACACAACATACTACCAATACGTACCCAACATTTTTGTCTTCCTGTTCTACAAGTACACAACATACTACCAATACGAACCCAAAATTTTTGTCTTCCGATCCTTCAAGTACACCAAACACTACCAACACGTCCCAAAATTTTTGGTCTACCCATCCTCTAAGTACACCAAACACTGCAAACACATACCCAAAAATTTTTGTTTTCCCATCCTCCAAGTACATCACACACTTACCAATACGTACCCAAAGTTTTTGTCTTCCCATCCTCCAAGTACCCCACACATTACCAACACCCACACCACAAGCTACCAATACATACCCAAAATTTTTGTCTTCCCATCGGGCAAAAAGACGAGGCGGCCAGAGCGGGCAGCTGCAATCAATTCGAGGGACTTCTTGTAGTCAGCCACCGCTTTCTTGGCCATTTCCTGCTGCCGCATGCTCAGCGGCTCATCGCGACACTCCATAAAGAGGTCAATGACAGGGCAAGCCAATCTTTTAGCCGCTTGCTCCTTGGCTGGAATGACGACCTGCGGCCGTGCGGTGCCCTGGCTGGAAGCGGGGGGCCTTCCACGCGGCCTCTTGCTCCCGACCATTGCTACAGAGCTTTTGGGTACCTGAAAGTGTGAGTGAGAAAGGAAACTGTCAAGGTCAAACTACAGGGCCTTGGGGTGCCTGAAAGTGTGAGTGAGAAAAGAAATCGCCAAAGTCAAGCTTCAAGGCTTCAGGTGCCTGAAAAGTGTGAGTGAGAAAAGTTAAGAAAGTGTCAAGGTCAAGCTAAAGGACTTTGGGGTACCTGAAAGTGTGAGTGAGAAAGAAAACCGTCAAGGTCAAGCTAAAGGACCTTGGGGTACCTGAAAGTGTGAGTGAGAAAGAAAACTGTCAAGGTCAAGCTAAAGGACCTTGGGGTGCCTCAAAGTGTGAGTGAGAAAGGAAAGTGTCAAGTTCTGATAAACGATAGTAGTGATAGCTGGATTTGGATAGGTTGTGGTCAGGGATAGGGTTAGGGATAGGAATAAAAGTGTTGTGGTCAGGGATAGGGTTGGGAAAAGGGATAAAAGGGTTGTGGTCAGGGATAGGGTTAGGGAAAGGGATAAAAGGGTTGTGGTCAGGGATAGGGTTAGGGAAAGGGATAAAAGGGTTGTGGTCAGGGATAGGGTTAAGGATAGGGATAAATAAAAGGGTTGTGGTCAGGGATAGGGTTAGGGATAGGGTATAAAGGGGTTGTGGTCAGGGATAGGGTTAGGGTTGGGTGATAGGGTCAGGGGTTAGGTGGGTCGGTCGGGTTCGGGGGTCTAGATTCATGTATACGCAGTTTATATCTAGTGCCAAATCTTCCATCTTTAGGCTTAACTACTGATAAGGTTAAAAACAAGCTGTGCTTATAAGTAAGCACTAAGCACCAACGAACAAATTGACAATCGTTGCGATCCTTCTTTCACTGGTCATCCTTCTATATTAGTCCCGGATTAGCACCGCTACAGCACCACCACAGCTTATTTTTCACTATTCGGCCTATGCTTACACACGTCGGCGGTGCTAAAGTGGGAGTAATAATAGGTCGACGACTGGAGAAAACACATGCGCGCTGGTCATCCCCCTATATTAGTCCACGATTAGCACCGCTACAGCATCACCACAGAGTATTTTTCACTGTTCGGCCTATGCTTACACACGCCGTCGGTGCTAAAAGTGAAGTAATAATAGGGCGACGACTGGAGAAAACACACACACGCGGTGCAAGCGGCAATGAATGGGAGCGTGCGGGAGAGAGGTCACTGCGTGAGACTACGCCAATGCCTGGTATCGACGTGGCAATTGGTAAGTAATCGTACTAAGCCATGAATACTGGCGGTGCTAAAGTGCGATTATCCCGGCTAGGGATAGGGATAGATAAAAGGGTTGTGGTCAGGGATAGGGTTAGGGATAGGGATAAAGGGGTTGTGGTTAGGGTTAGGGTTATGTGGTAGGGTTAGGGGTTAGATGGGTCGGGTTCGGGGGGTTCAGGGAAGCAGTCTAGATTCATGTTTACGCAGTTTATATCTAGGGCCAAATCTTCCATTTTTAGGCTTAACTACTGATCAGGTTAAAAACAAGCTGTGCTTACAAGTAAGCACAAAGCACCAACGAACAAATTGACAATCGCTGCGATCCTTCTTTCACTGGTCATCCCCTATATTAGTCCTGGATTAGCACCGCTACAGCACCACCACAGCGTATTTTTCACTATTCAGCCTATGCTTACACACTTCGGCGGTGCTGAAGTGGGAGTAATAATAGGGCGACGACTGGTGAAAACACACGCCCACTGGTCATCCCCCTATATTAGTCCACGATTAGCACCGCTACGGCATCACCACAGACTATTTTTCACTGTTCAGCCTATCCTTACAAACGCCGTCGGTGCTAGAAGTGGAGTAATAATAGGGCGTCGATTGGAGAAAACACACGCGCGGTGCCATCGGCAATGAATGAGAGCGTGCGGGAGACAGGTCACTGCGCGAGACTACGCCAATGCCTGGTATCGACGTCGCAATTGGTAAGTAATCGTACTAAGCCATAAATGCTGGCGGTGCTAAAGTGTGATTATCCCGGACTGGCACCAGCTTAATATTATGGAATTCCTCCCAATATTTTATTATATTATATCCCCTTCCAAGATGGCGGCCGGCTGCATCTGGGTCCCCTAGTTTGAGGTAGTATCTGCATGTTAATGTGTTGCCGTTGGCACAGTCGGGTCTTGCGCAGTGGCCTCTCTCCCGCACGCTCGTAGTCATTGCTGATGGCACCGTGCGCATATGTTTTCATGTTTTCTCCAGTCATCGCTCTATAATTACTCCACCATTGGCACCGCAGATGTGTGTGAGCATAGTTAGAGGCAGAACAGTGAATCAGTGAGTGAAAAATACTCTGGTGGCACTGAGTCTGAAGTGGGGCTAATCGTAGAGTAATATAATGTAGGATGATGACCAATGAACGTAGGATCATTGATTGTTTAATATTAAAATTGATCCAGCCATCCCAATCTTACAACATGGCGCCAGCGGCTAGACATGGGAATCTGTACGAGCCCGTCAGCGAGCCACACTTTGAGAAAAAAATATGAAGAATTAAAGTGTTCACAATGTCAAACTAAAGGCTGTAAAAAAACAAATGGCTTATGTTTTTGTAAGGAATGGTAGGCATGAGAAGGCATACTATACATTAAAGGTCATGTTGCAATCACACATCCTTTATTTTTCAGTCCTTTCCTTGCTGTTCTGTGTGAAAAGTTTGTTGCTTTATCACATCAGTGAGACTGTTAATCTGACAAACTTTGGAGCTTAAAGTTAAAAACTTTTCCTTCTTTTGCCCTTTTCAAAGTCCGGTTATCTCCACAAACCCCTTATTTTGATGATCATAGCAAGATAATCATTAGATAGCAATTTGTCCAATTCCATGAAAACAGAGAAGTCCCCAACTGTCTTCTTGCCAGTCTTCTGATCTGATTGCTGATATCAGGTAACATATTATATAGAGTGTTGACTATATGTCACTGCAGTCCCCATAATAAAAAAAAAACGTGAGTTCCAACTTCATTTACTCTTAATTAATACACATTGCACTTTTTGTTTATTTTCAGCGTATTCGAAGGAGAACTGTCTGATACCATTCCTGTTGTTCATGCTAGTGTTGCTGGCTGTCGAATTATTGGTACAATGTGTGTAGGTGAGTGTGGTCAAGTTAAAAATTTATAAGAAGGCGAGTTTCAGAAAATTTCTAAAAGTCCCGGAAGATAACTTCAGTCTTTTGATGCTTCTATTTATGATGTTTTGTGTTGTAATCATGAGAAATGTAGACACACAATATATTCTCAATTTTGTAGGTCTACAATTCTGATGTTATGCAACACTAAAATGTCACACTAAATGCACATAATAAATTAAACAAAGGTCATAATGTTTTTGTTTCGCCAAAGTGAGTAAAAAAATTATGGCAAAAAAATCAGACATCTATTCTATCTATCCCGACATAAAATACGAGCATTGCAAGATTTAAGCTATTTGAAGAACCCAATGTGAAATTCATTTGAATAAAGCTGCCATACTTTATTATTATGTGGCCAATTACGTGGTGGTATAAAGATGGATTTTTGAGCATCATAAAGCATTGACTTTTGAAAGAAGAGCAAGTGTTGAACACAAAATGATGAGGTCATTGTCAAGTCTATTTGACTATAAAAGGAGAGCAATTTAACCCCAGGGTTTCTGTGGCCTTCTTAAATTCAATGGCTCCTTGATTTTGATATTACTATTACCAATAAAATCTCCTTGAATGCTCCTTGTATTTTCATTTAGGAGAAAACTCCTTGAAAACCCCCAAGAATTTTGTGAGATTATGTAAAAAATCGGCCTGAGTCCGTTGAAATTCTACTAGCAGTGAGATTGTGGTGAAGGTGAACGATCAGAGTAACTCTATAATTTGTTGTTTTGGTTCTTGAATTATAAAAAAATTGCCTTGAAGCTCCGTGAAAACTCTTTGAAATTTCAAAATGGATTTGCTGTAGGAAGCTTGGAACCCACGTGAGCAAAACTCCCTAAGGTCATTAAAGCTGTGTGCTGCCATCTTACTGGGAATGCTGTGGACTTGTGCAGATTAAAATATATCCTCAAAGTTGTGAAATCTTGTGTGTATGCTTTATTTTTGAGATTGCATGCCTTAATCATATTTGTGTAGTTTGGTGTTGTATGCCTTATTTTTTTATGTTATATGTCTGCATGTTTTTTTTTCTATTTTCAAGGAAATCGACATGGCCTTTTAGTCCCCAACACCACAACAGATCAAGAACTTCAACACATAAGGAACTCTCTGCCAGATACTGTCAAGGTTTACCGAGCGGAGGAGAAATTGTCTGCTCTCGGAAATGTTATTGCTTGCAATGATTACGTTGCCCTTGTTCATCCAGACTTAGACAGAGTAATTCAACTGTTTTCAATTTTTGCTCTGTTTAGCTTCTTCTTTGTTAAGAGTCAACGCCTCTTAAATGCATTTTCATAGAAGTGAAGGTTTCATCCTGATTACTGTTTATTGGTATTGATCAATTCAGACGTTCCACTTAGCCTGATTTAATCAGTATATCCTGATTTTATTTTTAGACGTATCGGGCAGATATTCTGAGTTTATTTTGTCATTGATTGTAAAATTATGATTTTGTAAAATGAATTGCATTCTTGATTGTATTAATTAATCCTGATTTCCTGATTTTCCCCTCTCAAATACTGATTAAAAAAAAAAATGGGTATCCTTATTTTCCTATAAGACTTTATAACAGGTTTGTTAACATGTTTGACCGCACTCCTATTTGGTAACGCCTATTTAAAAACAGCAGAAGCTGCACGACTTTGACTCTATTCGTTGCGATGAAACCATTTCCATCCTTTTCCCAATAGGAAACAGAGGACCTTCTGGCGGACACGTTGAATGTGGAAGTATTCAGGCATACGGTAGCCAGCAATGTGTTAGTGGGCAGCTACTGCGTCTTCAGCAATCAAGGTGGAATGGTAAGTCGTCTGCCTCATTACTAACACGTCGTCACTCTGCGCAAAGGGAGGCACGGCCACTCTGCTCAAAGGGAGGCAGGGTGGCCGAGGGCGAGTGGTTAGGGCTTCAAACTGCTGACCGAGAGGTACGGGGTTCAAGTTCTATCCGCAAC
>JAUEKT010016446.1:0-10255 GCA_031762655.1 Doris verrucosa
TGATGTCAAAAGGTGGGCTGTTGGTCAGAGCCGTGGGTAGGTCTACTCCTTTTTTTCCCTGTTGTCATCTAATTCTTTGTTTGTTGTTTTTTTTAAACTTGACTGTTTCCATCTATTTTACCCTGTGGTGGAGGCAATTGGTTGGCGGAATAAATTTAAAATAAAGTAATTGTGGTAAAGAGTCTTTGTGGTATTAACCCCATAACTGCTGAGGGTTTTTTTCCTTAATTGCTAAGGCTATTGTATGGCTTATGATGACTATGTTTGAAGAGTTGGATCTAAATCTAAATCTATCTGAAGCTGAATCACTGCTTGTTGCATTGCAATGAAGACATTTCAACTTCAAAGTCGCCCTCATTTTCAGGATAGCATGCAATCAAAAGCCGATTTAATCGGCCTTTAGCAGTTCTAGGATTGAGAAATATCCTTACTGGAATTGGAACATGGTTTATTGGAAAGGTGAAAAATGCTCAGGTTTCTCATCGTCATGTATCGCTTAACATTTCATTAATATTTCATTAGCACGGAAGAAAAAATAAATAGAAAGGAAAACAATAGGTGTTTTTTTTTCAGTTGTTTTATTTTATTTTATCGTACATGAGGTCTGGTTATAGCGACACAACAATCGGTTATTATTCAAAGCTTTTTTTTTTATCAAGGATTCATTCATTGTTACTCATTATTTGAATGAAGAAGAGCTAACTTTCCGGAAAACATGTCTGTAGTAATAGTAGCAGCAGTGTAAAAGTAGAACTTATGATACTTGCAGTAATAGTGGTTATCCTCAGTGAGTGTAGTATTATTTTTGTAATATTGCATCATTTTATCTAGTCGACTGTTGGGGCACCACAGAGGACTTGACAACCGTCCTTTGCCATTCCTGTTTGTTCTGCTTTCCTGCATATTTTTGGGTTTTTTAAATTTTTGTTTTGCTCAGATTATGATAGCTTAGCACGTTTGGCTTTATTCTCATATTGACCGTTTTTTTATGAACTGAACCAGAAACATGTTTAATAGTAATTGCACTTATGTAATTAATGATAACTGCACGTTTTAATGAGAGGGACCAAATAAGTAAATAAAATAAAGAAATAACTAAATAATTCCTTAAATGAATACATACATAAATGAATAAATAAATAGATAGATTAAAGCAAGAAATAAACGAAAAA
This sequence comes from Doris verrucosa, assembly GCA_031762655.1. Lineage (NCBI taxonomy): Eukaryota > Metazoa > Mollusca > Gastropoda > Nudibranchia > Dorididae > Doris > Doris verrucosa. The sequence goes on from JAUEKT010016446.1 coordinate 1,173, forward strand.
ATACATAAATATAAATGTAAATAAATAAATAAATAAATGAAAATCAGCAGCATAACTAATATTCTTACTCTGAACAGCTACATACAGGTTTTACTGTGTGCTTTCCTGCATATATTGTGTGTAACTGAAAAAACAAAACTGGTGATCTAAAAAAAACAACATGCACAACTTTTGTTTCTTACAGCGTCATTTTGTACTTCATGCGCACTATCATGTTGAGTCACAAGGCAGTTGTGGAGCAGCTCAAGACTCAAGTTATCGCTGTGAGTATTTGATTTGGTCTGGGCTGTTCATTGGTGATTTTTTAAAACACAATGTATACTTCGTTTTGTTTTTTTTGTATTAAAAATAGCTTCTTCATGAAGGGAAGGCCGACACAGACATTTCAAGTGATTTAAGGCTGTGATGAAACAAGTACAAACTGAATCCCAAACTGAGCACCTATAGATGCATTTGTCGACTCTACAACATTTAACCTTGGTCCAATCATTATCTGCTCTCCCACCACCAAACACATATGGCTAAAATTTCAGTATAGCAATTGTGTATTTTCACTTAATATCATGGCCATATTTTGGTTTTAAAAGCCTTTCTATTTCTGAAGTGACATTTCACACGAGCATGTCTACTGAAGTCTACAATTTCCCTTCTGTTGTTGGCAGCCAGTCAGACAAGGTGTAGGGACAAAGCAGACAAGATGGTGGCTGTGCATACTTCCTCAAATGAGAAAATGGGATGCCATATGATTGTGCACTCAAATCTTTGTGCAACTGCGTATTCTTAAAATTCAAGTATTTTAAGTAATTTTCAAAGTTCAATCCCTAAATTTCTTTTATGTCTCTTTATATTGAATGCTAACATAATTTGGTTGAGATAATATTCTCTTTTCTAGTCTCTCTTCCATCTTCATTTCCTAGTTCAGGGATCGCAAAGCTACCATTCATCATTATCTTATTTCTAATTATTCTCTAATAGCATCCTATAGCTTTCAATTCAGATTATCTGTGCATCCAGATTAGAATGACAAAGAGCATACAATTTAGATCTAGAACATGATCCAGTCTAATCCACTCATCTTTGGACTTGCTTATGATGTAAATCAATCAATGTATTTATCTATTCTCTTTCCCAAATTCAAAGTTCTGCCAATTTGTTCATGCAACCTAATTTCTTCATGACCATAGATTCTACTCTATGTATTTACAGTATGTTACCATTATCTAGATTTTTGACATAGATAAAAGCTAGGCTAAATAAATTGAAGAAAGATTTTCTTATAGTTATAGTCTAGATCAGATACTGTGGCGACAGTTGATTGCTTTTTGGTTTGTTTTAATGCCAAGGGTTATATGTGTTATTATTTTAGACGTGCATTTTCTTCATGACCAACTTGATGTTAAATATATTGTGAATCCACTGAAAATTCAATGTATTTTAAAAATATTAATTTTGAACGCTCAATACATAAGTCATTTCTTGACCAAGATAAACAATGAAGCTGTGATAGAATTAGGGGTTAGTTTTATTCATATCATGATATGTGTGTGGGTTTGTGTTCAGCAACAGGAGAGATGGGTAGAGGAAGGGGTCTTCTGAAATAGAATTAAAAATCATGTTGAAGACAGAAATTACTGCATAATATTTATATCTTGTCCAACCCCTCTTTGTGCAAGTATATTTCATCTCTGTGTGCCTTGCTTTTTTCTTTCCCTTGTTTCGCTTCACTTTCATCCTGCTGTCTCTTCTACTAAATTCACCCCAATACAACTGAATATATGGTTGAAGGGATAATTTAAAAAATAGAATAAATAAATTACGCAAACCATGTAATTCTCATCCGTTGTGTTGTTGCACAGGAGGGTAGAGACAAGCGGTTTTTGATCAACCTCCTCAACCAAATCAAGCAGAGGGGAGAGCGCCTCAGCAAGCACCCGGGCCCCAAGCTTGCCAAGACCATCGAGTCCATGGCCTCTTCCAAGCAGCAAGGTAGGTTTGGTGCGCCGCCTCTCCGTTTTGCGTCTGTGTTTGGCGCTCGATGGCGCAGTCCTGTGAAAGGAGAAAGTAATGTAAAATGTGGATCTGTCACATCGTCGGTGCAGAATTCTTACCTGCTACTTTCTGACAATAGCAGAATGCATATTGTGTTACCAAATGAAAATAGGCATTCAATAGAAAAAAGTAAATACACGTTTGGAATGTAACGTGTATGATACAAATCGTTGGTGAATTGCGCAAACTAACGTAACTGACATTGCAGTCATTTTAGAGCAGAGAGGAATGTAACTCCCTTGACTGTTTTAAAACTAGCTTATATGAAACATTACTATCATTTCTGTGATAGTCTTAAAATGGAGTGAATGTATTCATAACATAGTTTGCAACCTTGTAGAAACGTGTAGTGGTAAACAGTGACTAATGGCAGAAACTGAAATTTGACCGAAATGTCAGTTACGCTAGTTAGTTGTATGACCAACAGAATAGTCATATTAAAGAAAAACATAATGGAGAGATAAGCCATCATTCAGCTTTTATTATCTTTTGTAAAATCTTCTGCATCAGAGTTAACCGGATGGAAATGTGCAGTGACAATATTTTTCTGACAGAAATGTTTTTTATTAACAATTGAATGGTATTGAGGCTTGAGTGACCTGAGAATCTTTGAAGTTATTGAAGAATTTTAAGGCATTCACAGGAATGTTGATGATAGAATATGTGATTCAATGTTAAGGCATTCATAGGAAGGTTGATGATAAAATATGTGATCCAGTGTTAAGGTATTCATAGCAATGTTGATAAAATATGTGATCCAGTGTTAAGGCAGTCATAGCAGTGTTGTGGATAAAATATGTGACCCGTTGTCATTAGAAGTTAAGGCATCCACAATGATGCTGATGTTGAAATATGTAGCTTTCTTACTTATTAGATCCAGATCTGGCATTGATGGACATTCAAAAATCAAGATCATTGAAATATTTTGATTTTGAGTTTGATAGTTTTTCTGGCATTCATGAGCACAAAAGAGCCAAGGGGGTATTCGAAGCCTCTCTTTAATTTGATTTCTTATCAGACAATGAACAGAGACTGATAAACTTACAGAGACTAGATTTTGAAAATCTCTGGGGGACGGGGCTCGCAGGGATTGTGTTTATTTTACTCTTCAATGTATGGCTGTATTTGCCCAAACAACCTTTCTCTAGTCTTTCCTATCCTCACATAATCTGTTTCCCTCTGAAGAGGTTAAAATTGTCTTCAGTATCCCTGTTCTATCTTCTCCCCACTTTATTTTGGGGTTCGCCCCTTTTCTCGCGATTTAATTTTTTGGGGGATTGATAAAAATCATGAACTAAAAAACTTGCAAGCTCTGTGTTTTATTATCCGCCTTGGACATTGATGAACAAAGTATTAATATTTAGAACATGTTTGTTTTATTTCATCTCTGACATCATGGAGACTTCCATTTGAGGAAAATATCCCATGTTCTGCATACAATGCTGGTCTGTGTATCTCGTGTGTCATTTTCTAGCTGATGAAAATATTCGATGGCACCTCTACAGAACAAGATAAATTACTGAGATCCAAAGAATGAGAGGGACGTTGACAGATTTTTATCTATCACTTTTTAATAGCATGTTAGTCTATTACAAAATACATTCTCAGCCAAAGCTGTACGCACCCACCCTTGAGTGAAGTGATAAGGCTAAATGTTTTCTTAATGAAGACAAAAACACATAAGCAACCCTTAAGAATCAAGCCAGATACCTCATGGTCTGTATGTCAGCACTCTACCATTACGGTGCAGTGCCCTGCTCAATTTCCTTAAGCAAAGCTGGTTATAAATATATACTCCCCTTGTAAAGTTACAGTAAGTAAGTTGTGCTAGCTCACGAAATCGCTGATGAAGATGCTTCCTTAAGCCAAGGCATTCGTCTTTTCTGAAATTACGTCATGTTATACTGTTTCAGTTCCTACGGTCATGGTAAGTGAATGGGGATCTGAGCCCTGGCATTGAATCTTTTCTGCTCTCCTTTGTATGTGCCTCTTTCACTCTATTTAACTGCTTTGCATTAGAAGACAGGCCACTCAAATGAAATTTAGCTCCAGCAAACTATTGTCACAATTTGAACGTATTATGACAGCCATTAAAGACGCGAAAGGGGAAATGAAGAGATGGGAGATTGGGGTGGCAACTGGAAGCTGCTGTGGAATGAGAAAGAAGGAGAAAAAAGATTTATTCACAGAATCATCAAAGCTATTGATAATACAGTGAAAATTTGATGTTTCTCACAACCCATAGCACAATCCTACTACATAAAATGCTTCATTTAGATTTGTGCCATTGTGGATTGATACATTTTTATTTTCCTAAGATGTGTCAAGAACAATTTTTTAAAAGTAAACTAGCATTTTCTTGCACAAGATAATTTGCCTCATTTGGCTTACATTACAAAAAAACAACAAAAAAACAACAAAAAGCAGAAACAACAAAAAACAACTCAAGATAGACGTTGTTTTAGGTTGGTTGTTTTTTTTAGGGTTTTTTGGGGTTTGTTTGTTTTTTTCCATTTGCTCAAAGGTACAAAATATGACTTTCGCCATTTGTGCACCACCATAAGGAATTGTTTTTATCAGGCTTTTAGGTATTGTTTTCTTCTCATCGGTCAAAGTTTTGTGATCCCTACTTTTATCTTGTGATTCCTGTCCCCAAGTGATCAGGATGGGGGGCTGAAAAGAATTCAGTTGTTCTTCTACATTTTTCTAATAATTTCTATCATGTTATTCATTTTGCTTACATAGATGTTGTGTTCAAAGCTTGATAACTTTTATTTTGTCTGTGTTTATAATAAAATATGTATAAGGATACACCGCTTTCAATCTTATACAGTATGTTCAGTGAGTGATTTTTAGGTCTTGATTTGAAGTATTCTTTATCCATTTTTTTTTAAAAATGTTCTTATGAAACCAGCTTTCAAGACATTATCATTAGATCTGAAATAATTATAATCCCTTTACCAAAATCTTCTCTCTTTTTTCGTTTACCTAATAGAAATACTTAATTCCAACTTAACCTAAGTAAAATAAACTTTGAAAATGACTTACATTCACACTTCAAAGCTAATTTTTTTTTTATCATCATAACATTGCAACTATTTTTTTTCTTATTTACATATGATATTCTTTGCCTAAAATCTTTATATAATCTTTTTCTATCCTTTGTATTCAATCATCTATAGTTTGTTTCACAACTCATGATCACACATTCAAAGATTTTCTGCGTAACCTCACTCTAATTATTTGTAATTTGCCATGCAGTTTTAGATGTGCATCTACCAAAAGAATTCCAAATATAAGTTTTGTAGCTTTTACCGTTTATTCAGAGTATCAAACTCGTTTGACCTTTTGTCCAACAATCATATATATGCGACCCTAAATATTAGAATTTACAGTCATTTCATTCAAATTTTAGGTGATAAATACTTGTGAACAGGTTTGCCAGAATGGCCTTCTGGAGGCCACATTTCGCAAATCAGAGCCTCCTGGCGAAGTGTGTGGCTGTGTGGCCTCCAGCTATTTTGAAGGTGGACTCAAAGCAGGATGCATTTTAACAATATTTTTTTCTTTTAAAATATGTAGAAAGATATAAATCAATCAAATTAGTCTAAATATGGTATTCAAGAGTTTGGCGGCAAATCAATCAAATTAGTCTAAATATGGTATTCAAGAGTTTGGCGGCAAATCTTTAAAACTAGAAAACTCATGTTAAGACTTCTATAGTTATTAATCTGCACAGAATTAGCACACCATTATCCTCTAGAGCCTTCGATTCAAAGCGAGCGTAATTCTAATTATTATGTTATTTTAAAGGATTTTTTGTTGGTTGCATCATCACCCAAGATAGCAATTTTTTGTTGATTAAAACCGAGAAGTTTTTAAGAGGGTTTATACGTTTATAGTACAGTGGCCTCCAGCTGGATGATTTGGCCTCCTAACTTGGAATAAGTGGCCTCCGTTGCGACATAACATCTGGCAACCTTGCTTGTGAAAGTGTTCACAAAAGAACACAATGACCCAGTTTTGTCTGCAATGTTTCTAAAAAAAGTATGCACTCCTGCACGAGAAAGCTGTGAACTCACAATGTTGTTTTTAAAACTGCTGTAAAACTGTTAAAATAGAGTCCTGGGCTCATTTACTGATTTTTACGTAGCACAAAAAAGCAATTATTTTAATTAAGCAATCTGCCTCGGGGACCAAAATGTTTTCTTTTGGTAGAATAAAATTCATCATTTCATTATGATCCAAAGGACGGTTACGGCACTACAGACAGATGTGTGTGATCATGAGTTTTGAAACGGACTATAATTGATGTGCAAATGTCTTCAGAACATCTTCAATATTAATTTATTGCTCAGGGACCTTTGTTTCATCCTTCTCTCTTGGCAACGTATTGTTCTCAATCAAATCATGGATTGGATGTGCATTGTGTTTCCAAAACATAGCTACCTATCTTGTCATTTGCTAATACATTTCTTTGGCTTTAGAGAGGTTACCAGTAAGTTTGAAAAAGCTTTGGATATCTGTGATTTAAAATGGTATAATGATATAAAGGAGAATGTCACTTTCGAAGTTTGGCAATGTTTGTTCACCAAAGGCTGTGTTTGCAAAGACGATTGAGATTGAGAGCAACCAAACTTTGCACGCAAATTCTAAATCATCCTGAAGTCATTTCTTGTCATTTCATAACCCACCAGTCAAGCTTAATAGCCCAGTTTTGTCATTGATAGTTTATGGTTAGAAAAAAAGGAAAGAGAGCCACGGGCAATAAAGAGCTTTATGATTCAATACCGTGTAATATTTCATAACGAGCTAGAGCGATATGTATTACTAACCCTTTCAAGTTACAATGTGTGCCACAAATCCAGAGCACAAGTCCCATGGATTTGGTGAAAAGAACAGGCATTCAAACAAACTCTTGTAACAACAGAAGGTATCACACCTTTGTCACCTGGTCGACCATTCAAAACGCTTGCACGACTGCTTACCAGTAAAGCAAAGAGGCAAGCTGGTTTTGATGACCTTGACTGGTGGTTATAAAATGATACAAGACTCATCACCCTCGCACGGGTACAGTTTATGACATGAGAGATGACACAGATAAGCGTCAATGGCACAATGTGAACAAGAACACCCTGTTCCTTCATTTGGCTCTCAAGCATGTTTATCATTTTGACGCTCCTAATTCAGAGTTTAAAACCAGTTCAAGAATAGCATTTTGGTCTTTGTATCTCAGTATAGCCTTTTTTTCTATTTACACCAACGAACCTGTATTTCAAGAATAAACATTAACTTAAATCTACAAACATCCTATCCTTCAGAACTTTCATGAATGGAAGACTGGAAATCTGTTTGGCAATTCGAGGTGACTGTGCATATCGGTTTCTCAAAAATTTTCATGATGTATTTACATTTATAACTATCATAAGTCTGATTTATGTCAAAAATATGTGTGTCCTGTAACACATCCCAGATTTTTGTCTTCTATTGACATTTTTCAAATTTCACCCTCAATCTTGAAAAACAATAATAGTAATACCCTGTAAACATTGAATTGTATTTAACAGATAATTTATTTACATTTTACATTCCATTGGCACATTTTTAAGCTCTTAATATTTTGCTTTTAAAATTTCTTTATTTTGATAGCCTCCCATTTTTTCTTTAAGGCAGAGAGGGTGGAAAGGAAGATAGGAGAGAGAGATGAGATGTATAAAGAAGGGGATGGGAGGCTTTACCGCAGTTGGATTCAATTTACCCAGAATGAGCATAAGTAAAGCGTATGGCTGACTGATGGCACTATATCGAAGGGCTTATTTGTGCACCTCTCAGATAGAAGATGTGGTATCAGTTCAGGGACTGGTGGGGGAGTGGAAAAAGGCTTGTTGAAATTATAACCAATGAAGTAAAGGCTGACTGGAAAATGAGTTGTAATTGATATGTTGGCTGTAAAAAATTATGTGACTGAGTACTCCAAGAAATAGATGCTAACAAAGTGCTCTACACGGATGAAAGGTCTAGGCTGCGAGAATGATTTGAAGGCATCACATTTTGGGAATTTTGTTGGGTTTTTTTTATTTCCATGTCATAGACTTGGTTCCATGAAGTTATAGATCTGGTGAGTACATACATTATATCTAATGGAGGGACAAAGATTTCAACTTTTCACATCCTTCCAACTTTGTAATGTGTTGGCTATTCAGCGTATCATTGTAACAGGATATTATTGTTCAGTAGGGCAGCACATTTTAAATGACCGTTTTTCAAAGGCAAGGCTGTAATAAACTGACTCTTCTTCGGAACATTTAATTGTGAAAAGATGTTAACATTTTTCATATACTTAGAGCATGGAATGAAAGAAGAGAGTTTTGATTAGTTGAAGAGATCTGAAAGTGCTTGTCTGAGGACGACATTACCGGCTTACTTTCTTAGATCGTGTGAACGTTTTTCTCTTTCTTTCAATAGAGTCAAGGCCTTTTTCTCTTTGACTTTGATTAGTTTTATTCATAACAAACTTGTTTTCTTTCTACAGGCAAAGTTTTCGTGAGGTCAGCTGCCGAGACCGTAATGTCCTCAGGAGTCCGCTAGAACTGTTGCCAGTGGGATTTAACGACAAGAAGTTTGGACAATGAGGATATCATCATCTCACTTTCATCCAGTTATTATAACAATTAATTATACTCATGGTATTCAATATTATGCTTCTTATAATTGACATAACTGTTACATTATACATATTTTAAGTATTAATATTAGTATAGAAGTATTATTTTTATCATAGCCATTATTGTTACCGTTATCACCAATACTCTTCCCGTAATACTTACACTTGAAATCTTCATCAGGCAGTCTGCTTTTCCGTCTCTGCAAGCAGTTTATATACCCGGCATTCCACTTATGGATTTGCAGGCCTCGATGTCACCCACTCAGGAGTCCAAATCTTCCAGCAGCTAATGATAATACAGTGCAAACCGCTTATAGCGACATCGCCGGGACCAGTGAATCCGTGTCGCTATAACCGAATGTCGCTAAAT
>JAUEKT010016557.1:0-10251 GCA_031762655.1 Doris verrucosa
GGAAGAGTTCCTGCAAAAAGTGGAAGAGGCTTTTATATGGCTATAGGGCATCAGCTCTTGGCAAAGCTTCCACTGGATAACAGGATGCTGCACAACCTCAGTGCGCTGGATGGAGATCCATTTATGATTGAAACTGTTATGAGAAATACTATTTTAATGCTATGAAAAAGCTCTTCCAAGTGCCAGGAAATTGATCCCATGAAGCAAATTTTCTTTAAAATTCTTCAGCTTGAGGGGGACTTTAGTCCCCCTCACCCCCTAACAGGACTCTGCCCTGGACTCGTCGGCTGCGTCGATAGCAAAATTCTCGGTTTTCATGATTTGCTGTTGGAAGCACTGAGTATTGTTTTTTATGTTTCTGTAAACTTTCAATAATGGAGAGTCATCACGTTTTGACGTCATTCGGCTAGATGTATATATATGATACAACATTGCTTGTCTTGCCACTCTCATTCACTGCTGTAGCTGTAGATAATGTTATCAAGTCTTTTTTTTTTTTTTTCAATCTTTACCCCCTGATAGAACCAGCAGCTGAAAGTGCCCAGTGGAGCCAGCCCAGCCAAGAAGGTGTGCCTCATGTGCTTCGCCCTCCTGCTCATGCTCAACTTCTCACCCATCAGGTAAAAAGGACAAAACATGTCTGCCTGCAAAAGGCCATGTAATATGTATAAAAAGAGGAATCAGACGAACAGAGGTAGAACTAGGCCTATGAGAAAGAAAACAAAACAAGACGATGAATTTTCGGGCGGTCCGCCCTTCACCAGCTACTGATTTGAGATTGATCGGGTATTGGTAGCAGCTGGTTTAATCAAGATCCTGATTTTTAGATCATGGGTGCCAGACTGCCGGTTTTTGCCGGCAATCCGGATTTTTCATCTGAAAAAAAAAAAAAAATCCCTTGCCGGTTTTTTACCGGTTGTGTGCAGGTGGGAGATAACCATCAACTATACGTAATTTGCTCGAGTCGTCGATGTCCACAACCGGTGGGTAGGAAATTTAGACCGGCTGGCAGTACGGAGTCCGTTCTCAATAAGCCTCTATTTCAAGTAAAAAAAACTGCTGTGACTGGAAAACAACAACTGCGTACGTTATTTCAATTTCGAAACTAAAACGATCACCAGCGATAGCCGTTTTCCATGTCCGAGTCTCATTTTATTGTATCTGAACCCGAAATATTATGTTCTCTACTTAAAATACACATCGTGTTAAATTACTAGTGATACATCTTCATAATATATTTATGGTGTTTTAGATCTATTCCTATTCTTTCTTGAACTGGTGACTAATATTGAATTTCTGTCTAGGTCTAGAGATCTGGATCAAGCTCTAGATTTTAGATCTTGTTCTGGGTTAGTGCATGGCCGTAGGAGTGCATGATTCTTGACTATAAGAACAGTGGGGCAGTGTTTAGCACTATTTGGGAGGCTATCAAAATATTATGGAAAATGAGTAGTATTGCTTGCGATCTATGAAAAAGTTGCAGGTTTTTGTCTGGTAGCTAAACTCAATTGCAGGTTTCTTGAAGCTTGGCCACTGGCACCCATGTATTAGATGTATATAGCAGATATTCTGATCTTTATTAGATGTATAGAGCCGATATCCTGACTTTTATTAGACTTTTAGAGCAAATGTCTTGATTTTCTTAGCATTAATTGTAGTATTGTTTTTTTAAAAAATAAATTGCATTCTTCATTGCATTAGTTGATCCTTATTTGTTTCTTCAAACACTGATTGTTTTGACTGGGTTTCCGGATTTTACTAAAATATTGTGGCAAGTCTGCCATTGAAATATATAAAGAAATGGCCCCTATTCTAATATGGTGGCATGGTGGCCGAATGGTTAGGGCGTCTTACTGCTGGCAGAAAGAGGTATGGGGTTCGAATCTCATTGTGTATTTTCCTTGAGCAAGAAAATTACTCCCAATTGCTTCACTCCGCTCAGGTGTAAATGAGTATCAGCAAGCACTGGCGAGTTAAACCTGCGATAGACTAGCGTCTTATCCAGGGGACGATCTTGTGCCATATGTTCCACTTAATTCTGCAGAAATCGGGACAAGCTCCAGCTTTTTGGGTCTGTCAAAGCATAGAAGGAACTTACTTATAAATTCTTGTGTGTGTCTTTGTCCGTCCAGCTTCACGTCGGTTCCCGCAGGCGGTTTGAGCAGGGACCCCGCCAGCCTCTCCCCCCACCGCCACACGGGCCGCCAGCTGCTGTCCGTGCCGCCCGTGGACGAGGTGCGGTCCCCCTCTAGCCGGCCGTTCTCCTCCCTCAGGGAGCGGAGGGGAGACCCCGGCTGGCCGTCGCTGGACGAGGAGCTTAGCCTGATGGCGCACAAGCTCAACATCACCGCCAAGGTGGCCGAGATGTGCCCAAAGTACTTTAACTCCACCGAGTCCCTCAGGTGAGTGAGTTTAGCCGGATATGGGTGGATAAATGGATGGATGGATCGTAGTGGATAGGTTGTCCTGTTGATCTTTTATTTTTTACGAATCTGTCTGCACTGCTTCAGAGCTTCCCTAGCATTGGTCACTTTGTGGAAATATTACTCAGATAAGCTCTTCATCCTGCAATACCAAATTCTCTGTTTAAAATTTTTCATTCCCAGAGTGCTTTAATGAAAGGAAAAAATGGTTTACGTCGGTAGGGGAACTTTGGGGGGGGGGGGGGGTTTGGGTGGGCCTTAGTTTTATTTGTTTTGGTTTTTTTTTTGCATGTTTTAGATATAATTTTACTGTTTCCTTCCCTTTCACTGGTTTGGATAGTTGGCTTTAGCTGAAAATAGGTTTTCTTCTTTATTATGTTATTTTTCGACTTTTTTTTTTCTTGCTTCTGCCGTAATTGCTCTGATGGAGGTCAGCTTTAGATCTATTTCTTTACTTTCTATCCTATGCAAATGCTTTAAATATACTTTTACTGCCTTATTCCTTTTCATTGGTTTGGGTAGCTGACTGTGGCTGCAAGTAGGTCTCCTTCATTCCGTAACTTATGAAATAATTTTTTTTAATTTTTTTTTTTGGTCTTAATTTGTACTTATTTCCCTTGAGATGACTGCAAATGGGTAAAAGGTTGCGTAAATACCAAATAAGATTAAATGGATGAATTTAAAAACAACCTAATTTCTCACCAGGCTTGCGGAGCAGCTGACTGGCTGGATGATCCGCCAGGAGGAGGAGAAGAAGAAGAAAGAGGAAAAGAAGCGGCAGAAGAATGAGAAGCGGAAGAAGATCTACCCGACCTTGCGCCGCTTCGGTGCCTCTGCCTACGTGAACCCCGACACAGACTCGCAGCGGTCTGGCCGCAACAACTACGGGGGCGGGGGCGGTGGCCTCTTCGGCTCCCCCTACCCGCTCCAGGTTTTCAATGGACCCGACCCAAGACAGCAGATGTTGAACGCCATCCCACGCAGAAACGACACTTTCTACATCCTTTCATTTAGCACCGTGAGTGATTTTGTTGTTGTTGCTTTAGATGGATTGTTTGAAGTGGACATAGCTTGAGACGCAGGCTTAATTTGATGTCTTAATAATTGTAGTTTTTATACACTCCAAAGGAATTAAAATTGAGAGGTTTCCTCAGACCTGCCAATCATTCTGATTTAAGTGAAATGATAACTATTTACTGGCTCACAATGGGTTGAAATTTGTGGGTTGTTTGTTTTTTGTCTCCTTGAAACATCTTTTACAACTAAATCTGTCTCCAGCTTTTTATTCCTGTCATGTTTCATTCCCAAAGACAGGTCTCGTTCTAGATTTCAGATTTAGTTCATCATCGGAGGATGAAACTGATTTCTCTTATGGTTTAATTTCGTCGTGGATAACACGTACCAGCGTGTCTCTTTGTTTAATGTCAATTACGCTAGTACATGTTGGCAACGACGATTTGTTTATTAAGATTAAAACTTGCGGATGAATTGAAATGATTCCTTGCTTCTTCGTGTCTCTGCCGTAATCAATAAGCTAAATTGTTGAACCTTGCTCTTGCATACATTTTTTTCAAAGGCCTTGTTATTTTACATGAAAAATTCCTATATTTTGATGTCTGGTGTCACTTGTGAAGTTTCTTGGGCTGGCAGATGTTTTCACTGTAAGGCACTCCTGAAGTTTGGTGGTCCCTATTTTGTTCACATTGGATAGGGTTGCCAGCTAGGCTTAAAAAGGGCCAAATATGCATAACCCATAATCCTGCTATAGCCTAGATCTACCGACCCTATCAACTAACCCCAACCCTATCCCTAACCCCAACCTATATCTATAATCTAATCCCTATCCCTGTCCCTAACCCTATCCCTGACTACAACCTTATCATCCCTATCCCTGTCCCTATCCATAATCCCAACCCTATTATCCCTATCCCTGTCCCTAACCACATCTAACCACAACCTTATTAAAATTACATGAAGCTAGACCAAGAACCTACACACGACGCTCATTGGTTGTTAATGACGTCACGACTTTGTCAATGGAATGAAATGTCGCTTACTGGCTGTTAGAATGAAACGATGAACGCATGCGCAAGTTTCCCATATATGACATTACACTATTACTATGGCAGTTTCAAGGATGTCAGTTGTCGATCTACCAAAGACAGCAAGGCCTAAAATCTAGATTTAGATATTATCTAATTCTAGCAAACGTTTCTGAATTTGATGCGGCTTGCTTTTCCTCTCTAAAAACGTAGCTGATAGCCAGAATAAAAAAGCCACGCTCCCAGCGAGCATGTGACTTGGTTTAGATCTAGGAACTAGATCTAGGAACAGGCTCGACCAAATTATAAAGTTTCGACGTGACACTGTGAGCTGCTAGATCTAGATCTATTCTTATCCAGATCTTAATCTAGCTCTATTCTCTAGATCTAGATGTACAGTTGCAATAGAAAGTAGAATTAGAATACAATAATGTATGTAGATCTAGATCTAGATTCTTCCTTCTCGTCTTCTCAGTAGGGCATGATCTAGATCTATTTCACACAAAAAGTACATCTCAAAATACCGACAAAGGTAATGTAGTAGCTTATGCCATATAACTTGCGCATGCGTTCATCGCTTCATTCTAGCAGCCAATGAGCGTCGTGACCAGTCGTGTGTAGGTTGCTTGGTCTAGCTTCATGTGATACATGCGATGTTGCAGTTGAAATCCGTTCCTCTTGCAGTCTGTAATGTAAGTGTTTTAAGATGTGTTCCAGATAGTCACTCCCTTTCCATTATGCTCTTGGGTGTCAGCATCGTCACAGCAAGGCGATGAGTGGCCTGTGTGTTTTACTTGTTAGTACGGAAGGAGTGCTCATGAATGTTAGAATCACAGCCTTTGAGCCTTTATGATTGCCTTTATATGAGAAAAATAATTTTTTTCTTCTTTTCAGGACAACAAATCAAGTGGAGAGGTCATAATGATTTTACAAAACAGTCAGACTGAGGTGAGTAAAATGTTTAAGTATCTTGAGTTTGTTTAGTAAAAGTAGAAGTTACAGATGGCAGATAACGACTTCTTGCTTTTGACCTCTCACCTGACTTCTGGCAATGTAACCCAGACCACTTGTATAGTATACAAAGAGACCTTGTAATCACGCTCTGTCTTACTTTCTATTTTCAATCTATTGACCTGCTTGCCGTAATCCATTGTTTTTTTACATTGGGACATGAAGTTTTTTAAAGTCCTTTACTTTGTCAACTTAGCCTAGCTAAAAACATGCAGACATTTATTTAGAAGCATAACATCTTGTACTTTAACAGAAAAGGTCTTTTTCAATACAACTCTGAAGTGTAGAGTGAAAAAGCGAAAATAAATAAGTAGAATCGAATTATTTATTTACAAAGAGTGTGCATCCCTGCTAGGAGTGACATCTGAGGGATAAATCAAAGTTGTAGCAGGCTGGCTCTAGATGAAGGTTCAATGTCCTTGTTTATTTTTGGTGACCATTGAAATTTGAACAGTTTGGGTTTAAAGTTGTCCAAAAGGAGGCCCTTTAAAAATTCGTAACTATCCTTTTTTGAAAAATGTGTATAGGGTGGGAATGAATTTCATTACATGTAGATTTTAATCCAATCTTTAATCGCTTTGACATTTTCAGACATCTGAAATTATTTGCCTGCTGCAAAATATGGAGGGATACATTTTCATGTTGAATAAAGACTTCCAACCTCTTGTCAATGCAATCATGGTAAGGGATAAAGCCTTGTATGTAAAAAAAAAAAAAAGGCTTTTTATCATGCTTACGTTTATGTGTTTATGTTTGTGTTGTTTTCATTTTGTTCATGCGTTTATTTGATTATTTTTATGATTCCTAGCTTTGCCCTATAGAGTCAAAATACACGAAACTTTGCAGTGTCATACTTGTGGTGATATTAAGACATCAATTGGTAACTTATATAAGACACAGTTAAAGTTACCTATATTTGAGGAGGTAACTTTTAAAACCTACTAAGTCACCAGTTTGTTAAAAATGAATTCTTGCCACTTTGTTTTCGACCATTTTCAATGGTAAATGATTTTTGTTTGTCGTTACATTCAAATCATGCCAAGCCTCCGTATTCAAGTAATCAACATTCAGAATTGCACACTGATACCTTCATATGTTTTTGAAAAGCAGGATTTTTCTCAAAATCGTTCAAATGTAACTTAGCAGGCTTTGCAAGTTACCTTCTCATTTAAAGCTTATAGTTTGTATCATCCGTGCCTTACATTGATCAAATTTTAGATCCAAATATCTGTGGAGTAAAAGAATCCTTTAATATTAATTTTTACTTGTATCTATGTTGATGTTCTTGGCATTTGTTTAGTTTTTATGCAGAGTGATCAAATTATTCGATATATTATCTCATGTTGCCAAATATAATTAGACAAAAATGGCCAGGGAAGACAATAGAAAAAATTGTTATGTTTAATCCCTTTTCTTTTAAATTTAAACTAAGCAGAAAGATTGCCACATCATTGATAGAGGGAAAGAGAATAAGATAAATCATATCCTATTTTTTCTTAATCAGTATTTACCTAAATAAGAACATGATTTATCAATGCAGACAGGTGAACAATGAAACAGAGCTATTCATCGAATTTTTTTTCTTATACTTATAGCTACAAAGGTAAAGGGCTACCAGTTTCACACACTATGAAATTTAGTTAGAGATGATTGATAAAGACCAAGCATTTGTTTTGAAGTTTGATTCTTCTTCTTTAACCGTTTGTCCATCAGACCCTTAATTGGCTTGACAGAGGCCCAGAGTTAATTGAAGTGTACAAAGCCTTCATGTGGAATTTGCTGTCTGCAAACATATGCTATTTGAAACCTTTCTTGATAAAGTTGGTCAAGAAATTCCTACAAGGTGAGATTTTGCCTTCATTGAAAGTTGTGCATAGTTTATAAAGACTCCTAGCAAAAATTAAGCATAAAAGAACATTTTCATTTAGTTTCATTTTTATTTAACACGCTAAAATTTACTTATTTTTTGTAATAAATGAATAATACATTTACAGGAAGTAGTAATTTTGATAACATCATTTGTTTGTCTTGGATGGGAGAGGTTGGAATATTTTGCCTTGCCTTACTATTTTATTATGAAATAGAAACAAAAGGTCTACTTTGCCCATTTCTTTCCTCTTCTTTAGAATGGATAATGACATCTGTTATTTTAACACAAAGTTAAATAGATATTCTTTGGACGAATGTGGACTCGGCTGGTTTGCTCCTGACACAATACTATCACCTTGATGTGGATTGGATGAAACACAGTCACATCTATCCAGCTTTTGTAATTGGTAAGAAATAATTTTTTTTAAGGAGATTGCCTACAAGATTTAGTTTCTGAGGACAACATGCACATGAAAATCTAGCAGTATTTTTTTTACTCTATTATTTTACAGGTACTGTTGCCAATGCGGATGATGAACACTTGAAAGTGAACATGGAGGAGGATTTTCAACATATCCATGCTTTCTTACAGACACTGACAAAAATTGTTCCAATGTAGGTTTCATAATGAAAGCTATTTGATGATTTTAACTTGAGTTTATACACAAGGGTATCTGGCTGGGTAGAGATTTTTGTGATGCTTTGGGCTATTTGGCAAGGAGCTGCTCTTGGATGATATTGCCTTCCTCTATGTACTTTTCACTTTAATGTTTCCTCTAAATTCAACTTTAGATATCTAAAAATGATTGACAGCAGAATCTAAATTATGTTAGTCAACAAAGCAAGGAATAGGTTGTATTTTTGTTGCTCGCTTGAATTTTCAACTTTCAAGGCTCACTATTGTCCATGAATTAATGGCAATCCGTGGTTTTGGAGATTATTAGATTCCGTGGTCTGGATTCAGCGGAAATCCGATTTTTACAAAAATTATGACATCCTCAAAGCATACTATTCCCAGTGCTGTATTGATGCGAGTGTTCTGCGATTCATAATTTAGCCTGATTTTATGTCACTGCTTGGACTACCTCCTCACAAGGCTCAGCGAGGTTTATTTTACATGCATCTACTTCCAGTTCACGGATATTCCAGACCTGCCACTAATCCTGACTTAACCAGGATATCCTGGTTTTTTATTAGGCGTATGAAGCAGATATCCTGTTGTTGTTTTTTCACATTTATTGTAAAAATACAGTTTTTTTTATACATTATATTCTTCATTGTATTAGTTGATCCTGGTTTTTTCCTTCAAATACTGATTTTTTTGACTGGGTATCCTGGGTTTTACTTAAACAATAGTGGCAGGTCTGATATTCTCTGTTATTATGTCGAGTGAAAAGTGTATTTAATAATCAGCTCTGTCATACAGATCTAAAACCATGATCCTATATATTATGTTGAGGGCTTGAAACACCGCTTGTAGGTCCTGACCTGCTTCTGCTTTTCCGTCTTTCATCTTTCTATATATGCAATGGTAACTGCCTAAGTTCCTAGTCTTGGGGGGAAATGATAAAGTGGGATATTTGGTAAACAGAGAATGAGATAACCCATGAAGAGTCTGTCACTCAGAATAATACCCAATAAGCTTCAAACCCCCAGCGAGACATGGCTGTAGTCAAGTTCAAAGAACGCACAGTTTTGTTGACAGCCTGTGGATCTCAAATTATATTTTCTCTTGTGTGTAACATTTTGACTAAATTCTAGTAGAGACAGTGCTTGTTAAGAGTTTACATTTAAAGTTATCATATGCATATATCTAGTCCTTTACAAGTCACAGTTTGTAAATGTAATCAATTACAAGTTTTCATAGGTCTTATATGGAAAGAATTTAGTAAGTATGCCCTCAAGTTTATCATTGACATTTTCAAAGAAACAAAAGGCCATCTATAGGTCAAAGTGGCTAAGAATAATGTGCTCATAGTTTTCCTTTAAGTTGAAACATTTAAGACCTCAAATTGTTGTCAACACCTCACATGATCGGTTTAGCTAGTCCCACCACTCTCGGGTAGGCAAGAGTATTTTATCAAGGAGCAATCTTTTAATAGAAAAAATCCATTTTTCGGGAAACGTGGGCCCTTAAGCGTTCTTGGATCCTAGACAGCGGGTTTTAGGAGATAACTATTGTATCATAGTTTCTTTCTTTTTTAAAGGAATTACTTATATAGAAAAGGAAAACTTTGGCTAAAAGAGATTTTTACTTGTTTTGATATTTATCTTCTAATTATCACCTTCACCTTGATTGAACAAATATTTTCTTTGGTTTACCTTTTATTTCTCCAGAACTGTCGATGTCATCTTCCCGCTTCTAGATGAGATGTTTCCATTTTACACCAAGGGAACATCAGTCTTTGAGAGCTACACACGAAATATTTTGACAGTCACCTCTTACATTCCAGCTATTCGAAAAAACATCCTAGATCTCATGGTTAAACACATGTTAAAACTTGATGTAAGAAATTTCTCTTTATCGTATCATGCTTTTCCAAATTCACTTGCACTGTACACTTATTTGTTTGTATCATTTATTTACGAGATTTTTTTCTTTTAAAAGTGTATAATAGTTTGTAGTTTGTAAAGATATTTTTTGATCATGAAATCATGATTGAGTTCAGGAATATTATGGTAATAATGAAAGAATCTGGTTTCAAAGACATAAGCTTTGCTCATGACAAAGAGATGAATAATGATAAAACGTGACATAAAAATCATTCATTGATTTTTCATTAAGAGAAAACATAATATCAATCAAGCTAAATATGTTCTTCGAGAGGAGTTTCTCTCTCTTTCTCTCTCTCTCTCTCTCTCTCTCTCTCTCTCTCTCTCTCTCTCTCTCTCTCTCTCTCTCTCTC
>JAUEKT010016668.1:0-15832 GCA_031762655.1 Doris verrucosa
AAGCGGGAATGATGCATTCCTGGGGTCATCCAATCACAGGGCTTCCTATAGCTAGTTTCGATTTACCACTAGGGCACTAGGGCACAGCAGAAGTGAAGCAGAGGCTTACAAGTCAGCACGATTGATTTTCATCCAAATTTTGACCGAGTGTGTGTAATTACTCTAGATCTAGATTATAGATCTAGGGCTCTAGAATCTAGATCTAGATCTAGATCTAGTAGATATCTAGAATCTAGATCTCGATTCTAGATCTCGAATCTAGATCTAGACTAGATCTAGATCTAGAATCTAGAATTAGATCTAGAATCTAGATCTAGATCTAGATCTAGATTTTAGAATCTAGATTAAATCTAGATCTAGAGATCTATCGACGTTTCAGCCGGCATCTTTTTGTTTTTACTTTCTCTTTGCCTTCACCTAGCCTTTGACCATCAGCATTCTTTCTCAACTCTCTCAATAACACTGATCTGATTTGGGACAACTAATCAAACTCACTATTATTAACCTTCACTCCTCTACATCAGGGAAAACCTGGCATCCATCTAGACTCTAGATCTAGATTCTAGATCTAGATTTAGATCTATCCATCCATCAACAAGCACGAAAAGAAAATGGAGAGAGTGGAGACTGGAGAGCGCGGGGAATCGGAATGGGCTATGAAATCAACCTAACCTAATGTCAATGTCATCGACCGGAGTGGATGGGAGAGAGCGGTGGGCATGCTGACATGAAACAAGTCCGGACATGTTGGATCGTAAATTCCTGGAATCGGGAAATCCCGACTAGTACGACCAGCCACCGGTTTAACCGGTTACCACGTTTTTTAAGTATTAGGGGCACGAACACCGTTTGTGTGTTTTTATAATCTTGGCTAAAGACAAACAGTGAGGCAAGGGGCTGCAGACAATATAGGTGAATAATAGACAAAGTTATTGAATAGCCTCGAAAGAACAAAGACAGAAAATATGCTTAGAAAAATATACAGAAAAAAATCTTGGCACAAGTGGGGATCGAACCCGCGACCTCTGCGACGGCACCCATCGCCTCGCCTCAAAGGGAAAGCGTTCTTACCGACTGAGCTAGCTACGCTCCTTACTCAGTCTTATTTTCTAAGCATATTTTCTGTCTTTGTTCTTTCGGGGCTATTCAATAACTTTGTCTATTATTCACCCATATCAAGGACATAGCTGTCCTTGACCCATAATAATCTTGGCTATAGTTTACGAACAAGACTGGGTGTACACTTTGTTGTATGGAAATCAACCAGCAGAACACTAGATTTAAAAACACTAGATTTTTTACATATTGTATTCTTCTCAAGTAATTCTTTTAATCAAAAGCGTCAATGTCATTGTTGTCTCTTTGTTTTACTCTAAGCGCCTTAGAGCATGGCATCATGGATTTGAGCGTTATACAATTAGATTTAATGAATATCATTGGCATTACGAGGGTTTTGTCCAGATCTTAATGAACAGATTCATGAGAAGAATACTGAAAATCAAATGTCAAGACAAAGCAACAAAATGAAGACCATTGGACAAGATCAGGACAAGAACCAATATTGAATAAAGTAATAAAATGGGCTGAGGAAATAGTGATGAACATGACACACATTTAAAACCAAGTGGCAATGGAACCCACAATAAGTACGAGACGAGGTTATGGCAAAGGAGACGTAGAAAAGGTGTGTAAGATACACTTTGTGTACGAGAGGTGGGGCTCACACGGACTATGCTTGGAAGGAAAGTCTGGGAAATCGCTTACGCAAGGCCTATTAGAATGCCCTGAGGGGTGAGAGCATACCCTTTTACTTCTAGATACAATGTATCT
The DNA here is from genome assembly GCA_031762655.1 of Doris verrucosa. Taxonomy (NCBI): domain Eukaryota; kingdom Metazoa; phylum Mollusca; class Gastropoda; order Nudibranchia; family Dorididae; genus Doris; species Doris verrucosa. The sequence goes on from JAUEKT010016668.1 coordinate 1,831, forward strand.
ATGTAGTAAGCTATGAATGAGACGCGTTGATGGTGATAATGAGGAAGGATATGTATAAAATTTTATCTTTGTTCTTACATTTTGATTATTGTACATACACATGTACCAAAGTACAATGTGCATGAACTTTGAGTTCAACGCTTCTGGTTATTTCTCATTACTCTTGCTCCCTCCTTATCCTCAACCATACAATACGCTTAATTCCCTCCTCGTTTCATAAATAACTCGTCTGAGAATGAAAACAAAGCTGTTGTCTCTTAAAAATTATGAAAATTACTTGTAGGCCACCTGAGATTCCAAGTCCACCGTTAGAAGAAACTGATTAGGCGGGCGTTAGAAGAAACTGATTAAGCAGGCGGACAGACAGATAAAGATAGGGTAGCTAGCTAGATAATAACATGTAGATGGGTTGGTATGTAGGTAAGAAGATACATGTATGATAGGTGATAAGTAGATAGATAGATAGATAGATAGAGAAATAGATAGATGGATGGATGGATGAATGGATAGATAGATAGATAGATAAATGGATGGATGGATGAATGGATAGAAAGATAGACAGATAGATATATTGATAGATAGATAGATAGATAGAGAGATGGATGGATGAATGGATAGATAGATAGATAGATAAGATAGATAGATAGATAGATAGATAGATAGATAGATACAGTGGAGTCTGCTTAAAGTGAACACTTGCAATTATTTCTATAAAGAAATAACATGTATATAAATAAATAAATGATTCACTGACAAAAATGCGCGCTGACAGTAATACTCAGTCTAACTGAGTCAGTCAGTATATATGAAGAAGAAAAAGAAGAAGATGAGTCAGGTACCCTAAGGCTAGTTAGGCATTCCAGGTCATATTGTGAGGGGAGAAACAATGGTGCTGATTGCGTGCGTGTGTGTGTGCGTGGATCCATGACTTCGTCAGTCTGCCTCAAGTTGTGTGCCTTGCCCGATACCTCACACCCAAGATGAAACATACACATGCTACTATTGGGCTTTGTCACACACGAATGCTTCGCTTGCATCCGGTCTGCTCTTGGTTATCTTGTTCACGTTACGGCAAAATTCCATAGTTCAGGCAAGGTTTACAACCCTGTTCCATTGGGTGTTTTGTGCTAAAGATGGGGGAAAGGGACGAGGAAACCATGAAAACGAATGAGGAAAACGTGACAGATGTGCTAAGAAAAAAAAAGAGCCAAGCTGGGACGAGGGATACATGCAAGACTGTATTGTTCTATTGATTACGCCCTCGATAATAAAAATCACAATGAGATTTGAATTAATTGCTCATATGTGGTTTTATGTTATTAACTTGTCTGTATCTCGCATGATTCTATCACAATATATTTTATCAAATGACCTATCCCTCCTTATGGTATTTGCAACATATTACTGCCTATTAGTTATTAGCCATTTTGAATTGATAAGAAGGAATGGAGGGAGAGTCATTTATTGCAAAGGTATACTTCTTTTAAAATTCTTTCTTTATTTACTCTTTTATTCTCAATATTATCAAGTTATCTGGTGCACTTTGCAATGCGTAGGTGCCTAACAATAAAAGATGCAAAAGATTCACCAGCGGTCCGTCTTTAAAAGTGAGGGATTCCTTAAGCATGGTTTTAAATGTGTTAGATTAAAGAAGGAAATGCTGTGTGATTTGGAAAAAAGGGAAATGACAAAAACATAGAAAGATGATGGTCAGTGTTTCCTTTTCAATTATAAGAGGATCCTCCTAATCCTAATCTTGAATCAACAGCCTAGATATTGAAGTATGATAGACTAAGAATGAAATCAAATGGTACTTTGTGAGACAACATGATCATGAAAATAGAACAACTACTAAGAAAGAAATGTGTGCTTGTAAATATGACATGGCAAAATCAATAAAACGCTCATCTCCAACTTCAATTCTAAGGAAAACTCAGAAGCAGGAAAAGTTTTAGGTAAAAAATGTGGAAATTTAAATTGCTGTTGTTATTTGATAGCTTTGAGGAAAAGAGTGTACATAATGGCAACTTTCTGAATTTTATCATCCAGTCTTTCAGAGTGATTTTGAAACAAAAGTTTTGCCTTCTGTCCAAGTAATCTTAAAGTTTACAAATTGTTTTGATTTGCACACAAAACTGCTTTGAATGTCAACCTCTGTTGGCAAATAATAGGGATTCAGTTATTATTTAAGAAGTGAATTTTACTGAATCTGATTTCAAGATTTTATTTACAATGGGCAAAGAATATCGGCAAGAAATATTTATTATTATTCAAGGCGAGTACCTTGTTTTTATATTGAGTCTTTACTTCTTCTAATATTCTTACTTTAAATTTCTGTTTTCTTTATTTTGCTTGTTTGCTCAGGTGCGAAATGCCCATTTTAAAAAAAGCTGATAATTTCAAATACAGTGTAACAAGACTTTAATCTTTTTCAGCCTCAAATTTTATTTGTTATCTGTATGTCTTGTCGAAATAGAGCTCTTAAGTTATGTTTGATGTTTTATTCCATACTGACAAAAAAATTAAGTTTTTTATTTCTTTTCATGCAATGAATTTCTCTTTAGATTACATTTTTTTGTGTCTTTTTTGTATTCCTTGGATGTGAAACTTTCTTATTTTTGTTTGTTGAAACAGGAGTATATTGTCAGGAACAAAACTGTCAGTGTGGACGTTGATTCCAGAGGCAGGAGTTGTAAGGAAAGACTTTTAAACTCCTTGTGTGAAGTTCCTGCAAGACATCACATAAAGTAAGTAGTTTAAAATCAGCAAAATCTCTCATTCAAAACTTTTCAAGTGTCTTTCAAAAGAGTTGGTGTCAATGCCTGATGTCCCTTTTATTGCCGTTTATTGTTATTTGATAGTTTAAGAATTGTTACAACTTATTGTATCACGGCTTACCATATTTCAAAATCAAACAGAAGGAGTAGTGTAGCTGATTCAAGTTTAGAATTTGGTAATGGTAACCTCTCTCTTCAATTAAACCTTTCTTAGGCAGCAGAGAATTGATTTCATAAAAATAAAATAAAAACACAGCTCACATTGTAATCATTCACAGCATACTGTGTGATCTTTAAGACGATACCCTTAGTCATTATCCCCTCTTCATAATCTTTAACAGAACCATCTAGTCCCTAGGTGTACACAGATGACTCAATTCAATATCAGCTCTACCAAGGCCATATTGTATTATCATTAACGTCTTATTATTCTGTTTTTCCAATTTTGCAGATTTACTGATTTTGATGTGGTCAACGACGTGCCCAACATTGAAGCTTTGTCATCCCTCTTTGAATCATTTTTTATGACAGATGTCTTCGAGGAGTACATTTCCCCTTGCCTCTCGATTCCTAAAAATAGATTCAACAAAAAATGATGTTGCTAAGGATTTCTAGATGTTTTAAAACTGGCTCAGCTCATTTGAAAAAGGCAAAGTTGATGATTGATGCTCAACATGTAATCCATTTCTTAAGATTCATTCAACTGGGACATTGGGTTAAATTTTCTGTTATTAAGGTACAAAGTTTATGTGATCTTTATACCTATCTAATGACATATCTTTATGATAGAACCCTCAAGCATCAATATTCAGAATGACTAAAGTTCTTAAAACCAAAATGTGGCGACTTTACAGTGCAAAAAATATTACAAAGAAAAATGGAACACTGCAAAACAAATACTAAGCCCATGCCGATCATATAGGCCTATGCGACTCGTATTTTGGCGCGGAGCAATGTGTGCACAAACGACACGAGGCTCGAAATAACGGGCCATGGGTTGCTTCGGGCCCCGGTGTGCGCGTTTCTGTTTATTTTTTCAATACCTTTTTCTGTCAAATTCTTTTTTACATTTTTTAACAATTCTTTTTATTTTTCTCTTTTACTTTTATTTTCATTTGGAAAATACAAAAAGAAAGAAAAATCAGTACTGTAGTTGTGTTTCACATTCACCCAATACCCAATACTCAGACATGCTACAGTGAAAACTTTCGTCCTACATTTCCTGGTACCGTACTCGATCCCGGCCCTCTTTCCGTCACCTTCTTAATACATCACAATTTATTGTAAGATACATTCGCTCCTACTTTCTTGCACTTTCTTTCAAAGTTTTGTTTGCATTATAATGCGTTTCACCATTTCAAATTTTTATTAAGGAAAAGCATGACGTTTATGTTTTTGTCAGAGATGTTTGATCTTCTTTGGTTTATCAGATTCCCAGCTTTAGAAAAAAGGTGCTCGCTCAGTATACTTGTAGCAGGACATGATAGATACTTCCTGGCGAGCTTTTCCATTCCTGGCATTGTGCAGCCGTTAACTTTCCACCAAGACAAGGGGTCATTTGCTCTGGGCAGAACAGTTCTTTTTCATACTTGTCCATTTCTAGCACTGGTCTCACAGTGGGCTGCTCCACTATCTGTTTCTGACTCTCAACTGCCTCGTCATGACTCGCCCAAATTGAGTCTTTCCTTTTATGCACAGGTGCTTGTGGGCGGACTGCTTCCTCTGGTTGAACTTCTTCAGGATCTGGAGGTGGAAACTGTTGAGACAGCCTTCTCCTTACAGTTTCCAACATTTCCTTCTCATTCTGGTCTTTAATTTGAAGGATAGTTTCTTAAACCGAGGGTCTATGAAAGTGCTTGCTGCCCAGATGAAGCTTTCCTCAGGACAATTAAATCTTTGTTGGAGTTGTGTTTGAAGTTCTTTGGCCATTGGGCATTTCTTTTTCTTCAACCTGATTGACATCTGCTTTTTCAGGCCACAGATCATAGGGATCACCTTTGCTAGCGTCGTGAATTTCTCCCCCGACATTTCTCTCATTGCCTCTTCAAATGGTAGAGAGTGTCAACTGCTGTGAAGATGAGGTCTAAGTCCATCCTGTTGAGTTGGAAGATCATGTCTCATGTGGTCTGCCAGTCTGGCCCCGCGGAATTATGCTTTTTTTTTCAAAATTATGCGCATAATTATGCGGCCAAAATATCAAATTCAATTATGCAAAGAATTATGCGCTCAATCGGTAACTATTTTAACTATGTACCAGTAGTTATCTTAAAACTAAATATTTTTTTCTAAATGTTGCCAAAACTCAAATAACCGTTCAAAGCTCTTGGTACCAGGTACACAGTATAAGTTCGTAGATTCTTGTTAGCACCAAATGACTTACTAAATATAAATCTAGTTAGTTGAATTTGTTAGAAAATAAAAAGTATCAACCTCGTCGGCCATTCCATTCGAAAATAAGCTAATCTTACCCCGAAAGGATGCGTTTTATATGGCTTTATTAGTATTTTATGAGAAAACCGCAAATTATGCAGCCGCGGCTCGGCTGACTGGAAATTACGCGGCCGCGGCTGACACGTAATTCCGCGGGGTCAGGCCAGTACTCGATTCACAGACTTATAAAGATTGGAGAATCTCTCCAGGATGTAGTATGTGGAGTTCCACCTCATTTTTAATTCTTGTATGGGTTTCTTTGGAGCATCAACAATCCGGTGCGCTGTGGTGTCTTCCATCTGTGAATGCTCTTCATCTTTCTCCTTTTGTGAAAAGTGCTCTCCATTTTCTGTCTCCTTTCTTCGTCCCGCTTCAAATGCAAGTGCAGCATTCCTACTCCGGTGAAAGTACCCAACGGAACGATGTTCCTGACTTTCTCTCTGATTTCATTCAAACCTGCCACTTTGTAAACAGCATCTTGTACGGCTAGATTTAGCGTGTGCACAAAGCAAGGCATCTTGTCTTTTATTCAAGAGGTTGACAGCCAATTTCATATTTGCGGCATTATCTTTGACAATTGCAAATACTTTTTGTTGAATACTTCATGAGTCCATGACATGATTCAGTTCATCCTTTATATTTTCCAATGTCACAGAAGATATTATTCGCCTTGTCTTGAGAACTCTTGACTGCAATATCATGTTGTTGTCGATAAAGCGGGCAGTGACGGCCGACTGTCAGGGCGGTTTTTTGCAAAACAGAATCCCAAATTTTGCTGGCTAAAATGGCAAATTTTCCACAAATTTTGCACAAATTTTGCAATTATATTTCTTATGGAAATTCAGAAGAGGGGGTTGTTTAAATAAAAATACATCTTCTGCACAGCAAACCTGCATGTGAAAGTGAAGTTCTCGTGCCACAGATTTAAAAAAGAGTTGAGCAAATAAAAAAAAAAGCAATTTGCACTTCCCATTGGCTTAATTTATAACTATGAGAAACAATACAAAAAAATCATCAAGCAATTCATTTGTATAGTATATATTTATCTATTTTTATTGTGGCAAATCTATTAAAAACATTCTTGCTAACAAAATTATTATAACATAGAAAAAACTAAATGTTTCAGAGTCCTGGGAAAGATTGCGTCGTCTTTCCAACAACACAAAATTATATAGCGAAAAGCTTCTCTCCGCATCGGCAGAGCTGATGGTGGCATAGATCTACCGCCGGGCACATTTAGTCAAGGCAGGTATATAAATTTATCGATGACTTACAGATCTTGCCATGACTTTGGAAAACATCAGTTGCGTGAACGAAGACCCCACCCTGTTCTACGATGAATTTCATCTGAGTCCTCAGCATGTACATAACATCTCCGTCATTAGCAAAGAATTGTGACAGCTCCTTCAATGACTTCAGAGCCAGTGAGCGTGCATGCTCCATTTCCTTCTCGATGAAGTCTTTGTAATCGTTTTCATCGATGTACTCCAAGTGGTACTTCACCGCGTCATACCAACAATTCCACCTGTGAGATCAGTTGGGGTTGAAGGGGGGAGGCGAAATAAAGGAAAAAGCCCAATTATTTATTAGTATCGTATTAGTAACATTTTGGCACGATCTAATTGAGTGAGAATTAGGAGATACATGACAGGCAATGAGAAAAGAGGGTGAGTGCGTGAGAAGTGTGTACTGTGCGACAGCTAAAGGATTAAAAAAAAAAAGAAAATTTTTTTTTTTACGAGCTTTGATATGACAAAAATTTTACGTTAAAACAGAGTTTGTGATTTTGAAGCTTATAAAATAATTTGAATCAGAAAAGCAACAGCCAAATTAATAACACAATTTAAACAGGCCGCTGTCTTCAATTTAAAATTAAAAATTAAAAAGCACTTATCGAAGATTGCATCTTTTATGCGCAAATGGAAAAATTGCCATTCTCAGGTTTTGACACTACCCTATGTCATCTTCGACAGTGGATCGAAAAGCGGTGGCAAAATAGGTCTCTATGTGAACCCTACTTTGTATAAAAAAAATTATTCACTTTTTTCGCTGTCCTGAAAAGTTATAAATAATTAGGCAAACATATGTACAAAAAGTGCACGGACACACCGAAGATCAAATGTTCAAGAGAAACTACCTACATGTACCTAGTTCCGATTGGATTTGGAGGCATAGTTTGACGGATTTACATGTTTGACATGGCGAAGAAAACAAGCCTTTCTTGCCCCAGCGTTCCAAAAGATGACGTTCATGTTTTTCACAAATTTATTCACCATCTTGAATGGTACCCTAAAGGCTTCTTCTTGGAGATTCATAGCATGTGCAAGGCAAGTTATGTGAACGCTGTTCGGAAGTAGGCCCTTGAACACCGCTTTGTACACCTTACGCTTGTACGCTGCGTTGCCTGCATTTACAGCCATGACATCATTGCATGAAATGCCATAATTCGTCATGCAGCTGACAACAGCTTGGGCAACAGAGCTGTGATTGGCTACGTCCAGGAAAACTGGGTCCAGGAGAACAGTTTTAATCTTCCCATCTTGCAGCTCAAGGGGTGCCACAAGTATATTCAGTACAAATCTGAGAAGGTGAATAGCCTACAATAACAGCTAGTCAACTAATAAAGCAGGCCAAGTTATTGTGGAACAACTTTAATTCGCAGACAACATCAACCAATTGCACAAAAATGTATCAACAAGACCAAGATCTAAAACTTTTGATTTTTAAAATTTCTAATTTTATTTACACGTTTGTAAAATATATTATATATATTATATGCCAAAGGTCCTGGGTTCAATCCTGTTCATGTGCTGCCATGACAAGACAAAAATTTAGTTTTCCACTAAACCCTAAGGGAGGTTCAAGTACAAAAATGTTGGCAAATGTGAAGAGCAGGTTACGAAGCCACCGTATTGACACAAGTCAGTTCTAACACATGATTCTTAGGCAAAATACGCCTTATAACTTTTCCTCTGAAACATGAAGGAACATACAGGGATGGGGAAGTTCTGATTTTTTCACTCGCCCGACAATCTAGTGTAGTAGTAGTAGATTTTTTAATATTCTAGGACTGGCTCACAGGAATGTTCACTCACCCAAATTTCTATATAAAAAAAGAAATAAATAAATAAAAAAAGAACAACACACTATTAATAGATATCTATAAGTGGTTTTGTAATTTAATTGCCAGGAAAGATGTCTCATTGTCAGCGGCGGGTGGGTGGGCGGGCAAATGTGCTTCCCCACCCCTGACATACACCTGAGAGGAATATACAGTCTGAAATGACCTCCTATGCGGCTGAGCAACATAGAAGGGAATGAAGAAGTTGTAATGGACTCCCCTTCCATTGTCATCAGACATTTCGTCTTTGATGATAGAAATGGGTTTATCTTTGATGAGCAGTTTCACCTCCTCCTGGCGTCTTGCAAATTTTCTCTCCAAATAACGCTCCTGCAGCTGTTTCCTGTGTGGTACATGTATAGCACCCCCATTAACGACTCTCTTGTGCAGGGAGCCCCTCACAGGTGAGTGGTACGTCTTGGACAACAGAATGTTGGCAGCTGCATTGCCACCCACTCCATGCAAATCGCATTTCATTCTGCAACACAAGCAAGGTGAAGGTTTCCAGACTTCATAAGAAGAATCATTTAACATAGCGTTCATCTTCTGATTGATCTGCTCTCTCAACTGATTGTTGTCATCTTTATCTGGCATTGATGCAGGTTTCCTCCAGCCTTCTCTTTTGAATTCACAATCAACTTGAGCAGCATAAAATATAAAATCCCATTGCAAATGAAGAGCATTTAATATCTGTTTATTTCTTCTTCTTTTCGGAACTCTCCTTTTGTGATGTAATAACCTCTCGTGACTGAAGTTCTCTGTAGGAAGAATCAAAGTGGAACGTTCAATCCACTTTTGCCTTTATCCTCTTCATCAGAAGTCATTTCATGAACTGCTTTTTCCAATATGTCAAATTGCGAGTAATGGAAAATGTCTGCACAACCAGGGAACCAGCATTTTTATTTGATGAATGTTTCCTAAACTTCAAAATCAGATTAGAAAATGAGCGGATCTCAGACATGATCATGTGCCTTTCTTTTTTAAAAGATTTACTCCAGAGGCGTTTGCTAAGTAGACGGGTTGGTCTTTCCTACAAAGCTCTCCAGTCAGGACATGTCGAAAGCGTTGGAGTACATTCTTTGTAAAATCATCTGGCAAATCTAATGACTCGGCATTATCTGATAATCTGTTTACATTTACAGACAAGCATTTTGAGAGAAGCATTTGGAACAAGAGCTTTTGTGTTTAAAAATGGTACATACCATAGATCGGGGTGACTTTTCATCAATTTTTATTGTGACTCCTTAACAAAAGACAAACAAATATTTCTTTTGACTATTAAATGTGTTACTTTTTCGTCAGTGGGTCAGGCTTACATTTCAATTAAGAATGAAGTAAACTTAATAATTTTACAGACATTACATCCAAATTATTGATTTGTGACAACAAGCCAAAATTGGGGTGACTTTGCAACACTTACGAGAACGAACATATTGACATCTCAATGACAACAGATAATTCTTTTCACAGGCAAAATCTCAAGGAACTAAACACTAAACAAACAAGCAAATTGAAGTGGAATCAAAGTGTTAATGAAATACATATGTAAATGATAGGAAATAAAAAAAAAAAGAATTAAAAAAACCGCAAATCAAAACAAACATCTCCCTTTAGTGAATATCCTGGAAAATGTTTCGAATTTTCTTTGTTGGGTGTTGCCACTCATCCTCGCTACTAGCAAAGTCAGAAGTGTCACTCTCATTATCACCATTACAAATATCACTCATGGCTGTGGTTGCAGATGATGCCCGAGCTGGGATGGTAGCAGATGTTGATGCTCGAGCTGGGATGGTAGCAGATGTTGATGCCCGAGCTGGGATGGTAGCAGATGTTGATGCCCGAGCTGGGATGGTAGCAGATGTTGATGTCCGAGCTGGGATGGTAGCAGATGTTGATGCCCGAGCTGGGATGGTAGCAGATGTCGATGCCCGAGCTGGGGTGGTTGCAGATGTTGATGCCCAAACTGGGGTGGTTGCAGATGTTGTGGAGGCAAGGGATGCTGGTTGAGGTGAGCTGGAACCGGACGTTGACGATGTTGTATCCGTAAGGTCCTTTGCAGAGATGGACTTGCCAGGATCCACCGTCAGTTTCTTCCGCGCTGTTCTAGCTTTCTAGTTGGTCCCTGGGGAATATGTAAATTGTTGCAAATACTCCAGTACGGCAGGAGACACTTGTGCCTTCCTCTGGACATGCGCTGCGCTGGCCGCACTGGGAAATTTCCTCAGCACCACCTCCATATTGTATGGAACAATCCCACATGCTTTGAAGCCAACAAAAAAAGTTCTTTGGCATCTCCATGCGCATTTGGTCGATGAGTTTTGATAGAAGTCCTGAAATAATGCTTTGTCCAGAGATGTGGATGAGGGCCTTTTCATCTAATGTTCCTCCATAACTTTTCTCCATGATCGCTTCATTGGCCCAAAAAAGGAGACGTCGAGGATGAACCCCACTAGCTTCCCTTTCAATGATAAGTTTACTTAGGGGCTCAAGAGTATCCTTCGGTATTATCACCGGAACAAGCTTTCGAGATCCTTTGCCTGCTTGATAACACAGCTTCATGTCATCTGATTGATATGGGGGAGGCCGGGGGTGAAAAGTCACAAATTTTACTTTTGAGGACCCAGAGCCAAGCCATATCAACCTAGGATTATGATATTGCACCACATATTACTTGTACACTTCAGCCAACTGTGTGTTGATTATCTTGGACTTGCTGTTGATGGTGTGCCCGTAACAGACTGATAAACAGACCATTTTGAGTTGTGACTTTTTACCCCGGCCCAGGGTCAAAAAGTCACACATTCGGGGTGAAAAGTCACACAACTTCAAATGTAAAAAAACAACAACAAATAAATATTGTTGCGGTATTGCACAGAGACAATACAATTACAATATTCAGGACATAAATGAAAACAATAAACAACAATGTAACATAGTTAAACATCTATTACATAATAACAGTAATATTGATAAAAAAAATAAGATATTTTACATCAAAACCGTTGAGTTCTACTTCACAATGTCATTTCTCTCTTTCTCCCTGTCTGTCTCTCTCTCTTAGTACCACTCATTCACCCCACCCCCCCACACACACACACCCTTCCCCGCTCCTTTACAGCTTTTCAAAAAATCTGCATTGGCAATTAAAAAAAAAGAACAGATTAAGATGCATATTTAACAATGTCATCAACAAAGACATAGCCACTTTTTGTACGTTGTGTTCCCCTAATGTCTGATTTCGTCAACTTTGAAATTATATGTTTCTTGTGGACAGACCACGTTTCATCATTAAGAAATGGAACAAATTTGTTTTTAACTTTGTCGCTCCTCTTAAGGTATTGAACTTCAAAGTCTCCATCAGCATCCATGGGCTTTGTAACTATTCCATCTTTCTGGTGAAGCTTTACGTAACGCTGGAGGGTCTTGTAGTTGATGTCAAAGTCAGACGCAGCTTTGCGAAGTGATTTTCCCCCTTCCAACACAGCCGCAACAGCCGATTCCATAGCATCTTTTGTGAAAGTTCCTCTAGTCGTCTTACGTTGGTACTGTCTCGGCATGATTCTGTGAAGAAAAGACAAGATAACATCATGACTATTTGATAATAAAATGTGTTCACATCAGTATAACACATTAATGTGCTAGCCGTCGCACCCAACCTGACTTATCTCAGTTTCATGAACACAAGAACAAATCAAATTTTTAATGATCTGATTCTGAATTCATATGATTGCATTGAGAATCTAATAACTTCAAATTCACTTAAATATTTTTTTAAAAATAAGGAAAAAAACAAAGTTTATATATATGTTTATTATAAAGCACTTGTCCGGGGTGAAAAGTCACACCCTAGAAATTTCGTGACTTCTCACCCCGGCAGGGGGTTATCTTATTCAGAGGTTCACAGTGCGAAATAAAAGTTTCAGGAGTTCAAATAAACATCAAATATCGATGGTAATAAGGCTAGAAAGAAAATAATTTCATGTGCAAAGACAATCAATGAAAGATGAAAGTGTATACTTACAGATTTTCGTCAATTGGATTAAACACTTTAGGCTTGTGATGAACTCAGCTTGACACAGATCTCAGTGGAGGAAGTGAGAATGGACCGGATGTAAACACTGGGAAACACACATGAACAACAGTTGCCAGATTTCGTTTTTTAAAAGGCCAAAAACAAAGATTTTGAGGCCAAAAACCACCTGTGACTTTTCACCCCTGTGACTTTTCACCCCGGCCTCCCCTGCTCTCTCAACTGATTGATATCATCTTTATCTGGCATTGCTGCAGGTTTCCTCAAGCCTTCTCGTTTTGATTCACTTTCAACTTGAGCAGCATAAAATATAACATCCCATTGCAAATGAAGAGCGTCTAAAAATCTATTTCCCCCTCTTTTTTTAACTCTCCTTTTGTGATGTATTAGCCTCTCATGACTTTTGAAGCTCTTCTCAGGATGAATCCAAGTCGAACTTTCAATCCACTTTTGCTCTTCATCAGCAGTCATTTCATTAATTGCCTTTTCCAATAATGTCGAATTGGGGGTAATGGAAAGTATCTACACCAACAGCATTTTATCTGATGAATGTTTCCTCAACTTTAAAATCAGATTGGAAAAAGAGCACGTCTCAAACATGATCATGTGCCTTTCTTTTTGAAAAGATTTACTCCAGAGACGCTTGGCAAGTAGAGGGACAGACAGGTCTTTCCTACAACGCTCTCCAGTTAGGTCATATCGAAAGCGTTGGAGTACATTTTTTATAAAATCTGGCAAATCTAATGACTCGGCATTATCTCATAATGTGTTTACATTAATATGACAAGAAGTTTGAGAGAAGCATTTGGAACAAGATCTTTTGTGTTTAAAACTGGTCTTTCTGTCGCAAAACCCAGGACACACAGAACACATTACAGTGTCTGACTTTCCTTGTCTTCTCTCTCTCATCAAAGAGTGCCTTTTTTGGAGAGCAACATGTTCTTTTCATACATCCCAGCTTTTCTCATTGCTGCAAGTGCATGAGCTTGCTCTTTCTGGGGTAACTCCAGTGCCTCAATTACTTCCGTCTCATTCTCATGCCTTCGAATCAGGTGACGTTTCACGTGTCTGCCACTCGTGACAGAGCTTGCAGATTCTTTCAGGTTTCTGAAATGGCAAATGAAAGGTGATTTGAATCTGATGTCGGCTATCCATTCATTTACCCGCCATGATCTGTATAAATGTTTGTCGTATTCGGGGCATATTAGAAACCCAATGCCATACTGGGGTATGGAGGATGGGTGTAGGATGAAGTGGCATCTTTTTATGATTTTGTCAGCCTCGGGTGTTTTTGGTCTCTTGAAGACCTATTATGTTTTACCAGGTTATCCCGTTCTGTGCTAGAATTGATGCCTCAGGCGTTGAAGGTGGCAATCTTCATAATATGTCTAGATCCAATTTCTTAAGTTTGATCTTGAAGGTATGTCACTAAGTATAGAGAACTAGATCTAGGTCCAGGGCCTAATATTCAGATCCAAAACAAGATTATCTAGACCTGGATTAGTCTTGATTAGATATACATAATATATAGTCAGCTGAAAGTCAGCTTCTCAGGCATGGTGTTCCACAGGGATCTGTGTTGGGCCCAGTGCTCTTTACAATGTACACACAGTCTCTTGTTCAAGTTATAAAAAGGCATAACAT
>JAUEKT010016669.1:0-10249 GCA_031762655.1 Doris verrucosa
TCTAGAGTCAAAGCACTTATCTGTTCTGTTGAGTTGGTTTGTTTTGAAAACATCTGGGAGTAATAGATTGAAAAGTAAGAAGAAAGATGGCAATAGTAATCGGAAAACGAAATAAGTTTTTCGAAATGTCAGAGAGAAAATCTTAAACGGCCTGTACTGTTCTTTATTTCTGTAACTTTTTTAGATCATTGCATGCACAACCTGACATAATAAAAACCTAGCTTAGCCTAAGACCTTTCTCCAGTGAATTTTTCATGGCTCGACATGCTGTTGTGTTTTCAGCCATAGAGAACAAGCTTCCTCTTCTATCCATTTATTAATAGAGATTACTATGAGTATGAGAATGTTCCATCCAAATGATATTTAAAAAGCTATTTTCAAAGCATGCTGGAAGCCCTGGAGCTTTCAAACAATACAGTTTTAAAATACTAGAATACATATATTTTTCAGCGTGTATATGAATATAGTGTGTATAATCTAGAAAAAAAACTCCTTAATTCAATTTACTATTCAATGTAGAAATTTGTGAGGTCAGATTTTTGTAACTAAGTTTGACAAAATGACCACTTTTTGTCACGTATTAGTGCCCTATTTTTCACATTTCCTGTTGAATTATGTTACTTTTCTTTCAGTCAAACCTCCGTCAACTTCGAAGGGCTACAAAGTTGATGAAGATGGAAATTGTAAATGCAGTTTTGACTACGACACAATTTTCTTTTCATTTTTTATCATTTTGCTTCATTTTTATAATCTTTCAAACTTCCTCCCTCTAAGCTTTTGATTGTCTAAAATGACTGCTTTATTTTGTTTAGGCTGCATCAGATATTTTTTTTCGCATTTTGTTATTCTTTGCATTATATTTGGACAGGGGTCACCTATGTCTTCACTTTTATTTTTTCCTTAACTTTGAGTAGTGTTTGTTTGTAGTTTCTCTTTTGTGTTTGCTTTTCCTAGAATTTCATAGGAACGTAAAAGTTCCTTTTAACTTTTAGGATGATTTCTTGCTTTCATGAACATGAAATAAATTTGAAGGCGTTCATCTTCTATGGATGGAAATTCTATTAAACACTCAATAAAGAAGAGCCATTCCTCAATATTCTAGCATATATACAATAATAGTTTCTGATAAATAGGCCTTTGGCCATATATAGCTTATCATGTCACAATATCAGAATAGAAAGTCATGCCTACGGAACTTGCTTTTAGTGAACACTTTTGAAGAACACAATATTTTCAATTTTCCAACTTTTTCAGCTTTTTACACATTATTGCTTTTTTGTTTTATTGCCCTTATGCACTTTCCTTGCTTTTTTTTCAAGTTATAGGAAGAATATCTAAAAATGTCAATCATTCTTTCTATTTTTTTGTTTTGTGTTTAAATGGCTTTAAGGTACACTCACATGTGTTTCAATTTTGTTAAATTTATTTCATTCAAAAGTTATGACATTACCATGTCATGTCTATTGTTATCATTTCAGTTGTAGAAGGACTAACCTAGTTTCTTTATTTAGAACCATTTGTTACTGATTTATGCTGCTATTATTTATTGTCATGAGAATTACAATATAGAACCTATAATGGATTGAAAAACTCTGATCCATTTCATTCTTTATAAAACTAATGGGATGTTTTTTTTATCATCATTTTCAAAGGTCATCAATGGCATACTCCACTTTAAAAAAAAAATCAGAGTTAGCTTGAATGTTTAACAAGGTAGTTTTAAATTTCCCTCTTTAAACCCTTAGGTTTATTCACATTTCAATCGAATTACTTTTGAAACTACAATTTTCATTGTTGTGCTTTCTGTATTTAGATATCCAAGGCTCACGGCATTTTATACATTTTGTATTTACTATTTCTGCCTGAGTGTACTTTTTGTGCATCTTTTTGTTGCTGTAATTAGAAAATTATCTTACAATCTTTATTTGCATCAAGATCATGATTAGTAATTCTTTTTTTTTTTAATGTTTTTGGCTTAAATATACACTAACCTGAAATTCATCATTTTTTAATGTTAAGAGAACAATATATTTGCCAACACAGGAATAAGAATTACAGAAATATTTGAAATCTTCTAGATCCTGAACAAAGTATAGAGAAGCAGGATCATTTTACTGGCAGCTTAACTAAGATTTCACAAATTTTATGTCCATAAAGTGCTGATGGACAGACCGGAGAACTGGAAAATAACTAAAGAAATAGAAAATACGTTGAGTTTCTTTGGGAACAAATGCTTTATCAGGATAGACAACCAGACCCCAGTTTCTAATGTGACAGAGATGAGAAGTTGGAAATATTTTGGCAAGGGAAGAAACAAGGGTAAACGAGCCAGGGCTCGGAGCTTGAAGAGGAGAAATTACCGTACCCCAATGGAAATTTAAGGGTATTTGATGTAAGCTTTATCTCATTTGAGGAGGCACGATGGCCAAGTGATCTTTAAGATTATTAATTAATAACCATAATAGACTATGTACATTATTGTATAAACTTTGATTCTTCTTTTGCTATCATTAGAAAATAGCCTATATTGGCCACCCTCAGCTGTAAACAGTTGTATCTGAACTCACACTTCAGTTTGTTAATAAAATTTGACATTTCAGGTGCACTGGAATGAGTGTGAAATATTTAATTGGTGATAGTGTGCATAAAGTTCATTCATAGTTTTACTCCCTTTTAACTTTTCTATCTTGAAAATAGGATCATATCAGACGTTTTCTTATTTGACAGCAGCTACCCAACCTAACGAGTTAGGGGAAAAAAACTTTCCTATGAACGCACATATGGACTGAACGTAAATGTCATATAACACAGATATAAGATATATAATATGATATACTATGTGATTCAGTCAGATTTCTCTGTAATATTGATTTTGATTTTACGAAGAGGCATGTGTTCTTTTTTTCATTCTCTGGTGATCTTGTTACTTACTGAAAAGAATTATAATAATGCATTGACACTGTACGTTAATTTCAATGCCACATTATTTCCACAGGGGCGATTAATGCAACAGCTCACAACATTCAAGTCAGGGGCTACGTCACCACTCCTCCATTGAAGCTTAAAGACTTCATGTCGCCCAGAATTGGAGACAAGATGTTTGAGACAGACAACCTCTTCCAGCAAGAATGGCTGACAGGTGAGTTTGCCCTCATCACAAAATTTCTCGTCTGTAGCTCCTAGTTATTAAGGGCGGCTTGTTGGAAAAATGGGGATAGATAATGATAGTAGTAGATAGACTGGCAAATTATACTTCTTGCACTGGGTTTTTTTTTTTGGAGGGGGGGGTTGTAGTTAAGGTAATACCCTATTTCAATCATTCATTTTGATATTACGATGAGTAGGAGCAAACTAAGAATTTTAATGTACAGGATTTTAGATAGATCTAGCGTAATAGTATGCCTCATATTTGTTGTCAAAATTAGAGAATAGCTTTGTATAATTCTTTTTCTATTGACTATTCTTTAACATTTTTCATACTCCCTTACAACTCATTTTAGTTCTTTGCAAGATATGATTTTTTTTTAAATTCACTGTTGTAAAGCACTTAGAGCCCTTATTTAGGGATTAAGCGCTATATCAAATGTATCTGTTATTAGTATTATTATACTAATTTTATTTTTATTTGTTATTTTTATTATTATTATTATTATTATTAATTAACATAAAGAATTTATTTAATTTGTTCAATTCTCGTTAAAAGTTTTAAGTATTTGAATTGATTTGACCAACTTTTCAATTCAGATATCTTATATTGTAATCTTTTCATTTCATTCCTATTTTCATCATTACAAAAACACTGTTTGAATCGACAGGCAAAACCCAAATCCATCAGGTGGGAGGAGATGGGAGCAGGATTAAAATGGACTCTGACAACAAGTACGTGAAGCAGCTGCAAACTCAGATGCCACAGCAGCCTAATGTCTGGTACGACGTGGATGACGACGGCGAGGAGAAGGACGGTGTTCAGGACAGCGCTTCGTTCATGCCTCACAAGGGACACAAGCGCTGGGTTGGCTTACCCGAGCCTATCGATGTGAGTTGGATTGTTATTAATATTATTGCTATTTTTAAAAGATTGTATTGCCACCCTGAAATACTACTGCTGTAAGTGAAAATTGAGATAAAAGGACTTATGGCAATAGTATTTCAGAGTGAGATCAACAAATTGACCCTAAGAGAGACATACCAGAATTTAATTAAATGCAGGACACAGAATTTAACAATAGGCTTAGGCCAAATTCATAATCAACTGCTAGTGTTGCTGAATCTGAAATATACAACCAGAACTGTTTCCGGACGTGATACATTCATAATCTTGTCATGATAGTAAACGGATGGAGAATTTCTGGAAATGATTTTTTTAAAATATAAATTTGATTGATTTAACTATGACCATAAAGAAAAAGAAAAAGGATATATTCAAGATAGAGTTAGGTGAAAAAGTGTGGCTGAGGCCCTTTTGTTGTTTCAATTTTCAGTTCATTCTTACATGCTCCATACATTTTCTCACCTTAGGATACAGAAGGCATTATGACAGCAGTTCCAACAGAGTACAACCCCATGTTCTTGAAGGGAGAAGACCCGAAAGAAAAACGTAAAGTAAAGCAAAATAGGGTCCTCAGTACTGTTGGTACGTATCACTGTTTCTCTCCTTGGTTTGGTCTTATCGCTCAATGTACAACTTTGCTATAATAAATTAATTCTTTTTACTTGTTTTTCTTTATTTTTTATTAGAAAATTACATTAAAGATGAGTTCAAAGCAGGAACCATTTTTAGGACTGTGTTTTATTATGAGCTAAAATTTGATCACCCAAATCTTTTAAAAAACATACCCATGACTTTTTATTCTACTAGAAGAAAAGGGACTTATACTGCTATCCATTTCTTTCGAAGCTTTTTTCTCTTTTTTTCTTTTCATGAGTTATAATAATGTGGAAAATGAATTCCATGCACTTATTAAATCGTTCCCTAGTGTATGATTTGTCCACAACTAGACCGACCCTTTTTTCCTCTCCTGATCAAGCCCTATTTGCATTATGTGCTTTAAATATCATAGAAGTGTTCTTATCAAGATAAAGGGAGAAAATTGTAGCCTTCCAGTTTTTTTTCAGATCTGTGCACTTTAATAATAATAATTTGCAATTCTATAGTGCATACACTCATTTCAAACAACAAAAGCTCTAGGCGCTGGATATAAAAGTCGATGTAAGAGCAAAATAACACAGCTGCTGTTATCAACACCAATATACTCAACACCAATGCTACCTGAGCTAATTTTTTGTTATGGTTTCTGCCCATTTCCTTCCAGTTCATGACTGGAGAAATAAATGGTTTTTGAGTGGCCAGTTTGCAGACAGCACACCCGAGGATCTGATAAAAGACATGGCAGACATCCAACCCCATGTCAGACTCAAAGCTATTGGTACTGTTGCTAAAGTAAGTGGTTTTTAACACTATGGTGGACATATAGCTCATTTATTATTCAGCAATAATCAATCTTTACTGTTAGAATTCTCAGTATTCTTTTATCAAAATCTGGATAATATGTATGCCTCATTCATATCTATCTGGAGGCACGATGGCTGAACGGTTAAAGCGTGGGACTGGTGACAGAGATGTACCGGGTTCGAATCCCAGCCGCGACCTTCGTGTATTTTTCTTGAGCAAGAAAATTTACTCCAATTGTTTCACTCGACTCAGGTGTAAATGAGTACCACCAAGTGCTGGGGAGTAAAGCCTGTGATAGACTAGCATCTTGTCCAGGGGATGAACTTGTATCATCTGTTCCGTTTAACACCACCAAAACCGGGATAAGCTCCGGCTCTAGGGGTCAGTCAAGGCCTAGAAGAAACTTTACTTTTACATTACTATCTATTGAATAACTTCAAATCCAGCATCACAGATAAAGATGGAGAGAGATTTATAGTCCTCTTCCCATGCAATGCAGATTCCAGACTATACATCGTTTGTCATCCAGCAGGCCATTTCATTCCGAAATCCACCTCAACTCTCTAGAAAGCATACAGTAGAGCAGCCTGTATGGCACATCGTGCCTGCAATCTGATAAGATCTTTCTCTGCCTGTAGCTGGGTACTCATCTACACCTTAGTGGGTTGAAGCAGTTGAGAGTTATGTTCATGCTCGAGAAAAAGGTATTACATCATCATATTATTAACTAAGGTGATAGATTCTTTAGCTAGGCACTGACCAACAACAACAACAAAACATTGTAAAACTGTTATCTCACAGACATTTTAATGCAAATCTCTAAAGCAATGTGCAGAGAGGTCATTCTCATTCAAAGACAGCAACCATTTTCGTGGATTCAGATTATATTTGTCATATACTGGTACCTTAAAGCAAAATTATAGAGACTTCCACTGAATGACTTTTTTTTTTTCAAGCCAATGCTTCTTTGTGGAAAGAATAAAATCTACCATTGAGGCATGAGAGGTTATATATCGTCACAGTTATAACACTCTTGCCTAAGTCATTTTTTTCAAGTTTTGAGAAAATTTTGAAAATCTGCACAACATGAGCATGCCTTAAATAGCACTGGTAGTTTTGCAATTAGCGATTATTCTCAAAATACGTAAGAAATCATAATTATTCCTAGATGGGAAAAGAAACAAATTTCTGCTGATTATCACAGTACCAATAACTCAAAACTGCCAAAAAGTGACTTAAGCAAGAATGTTATGACCGTGACGATATGAAAGACACTGATGAGTCGTTTTGATTTTATGAATCACTTTAATTCAGGCTGCTGAATACAAACCTCCGCTTGACAGCAGCATCCAGCTTGAAAAAGATGGAGGTGACCCGATCTCCGACTTGCCTCCGGAAATTTTCATTGCCTTGGAGTGCCTGTTGGATGACAGCAACGATCAAGTCAAGAAAGCTGCCGCTATTACCTTGTACTCCCTTGATAAGCCCTCTGAAAGAGTGAGTCTTTGTTAAAGAGATATGTATGTTCAAGTGTATATATAGACTGATACAATATCATTAGCATAAATATGGAGTTGAAGAGAAGAGTATAAAATTAATGTCAAAGGTGTTTGAAAAAGGAAGAGTCATATAGATGTATTAATGCATGGAAAATAAAAAGAATAAGAATATTCATTTATTGAAAGTGTTAGATCTCATGAGAAGGCAGGAGAGGAAACGTGGAAAGTGATATGGGTTTTACTGTTTCACTTTATATTTCTTTTTTTTGGGAGGATGGCGGAGAATGAACTTTACACACACTCTAATTTATTATATATTTCACACTGACTCTAATGCACATCAGATGTGAAAGTTTGTTATATACTAACTAGTGTGTGAGTTTAGACATAACTGTTTACAGTTGAGTGTGGCTATGGTAGATCATATTCTTATGATAGCAAAGGAATAATCAAATTTTATACAATGGATGCAAATAGTCTATTTTTGTATTTTATTTAACTCTGTTATTTTCCCTTTCTACTGGGACACTCAACAGGCGAAAGCGCAGCTCCGCGTCATGTTGGCTAGTGACAACGCAGTAGACAGATGGGCCGCTGCACAGTGCCTCGCCCACTATGGCGAATGCGATTCCGACGTCGTGGCCGAGATCATCAAACAAATCCTGGGGTCCGAGTCGGCCATCAAACACGAGCAGGGCATCCAGCTCTTAGCCAAACTCAGCAACAGCAGTGTAAGTGGAAGGTCGGGCCGCGAAATGAGGTGCAGCAGTGACTGGCATTGTGTTTGTGTTCAGTCCGCAAGAAGCAACAAAAACGACTGCTTAGCCAAAATTGTCATGTCGTCGGTGATAACACAAACTAGCGTATCTGACTTTCAGTCATTTTAGAGCGAAGGGGAATGTAATCCCCTTCCCCAAAGTAAAACTAAGTTACATGAAACACTACTATCATTTCTGTGATATAAGTGATAGTCTTATAATGGAATGAATCTATTCATAACAAAACTTGCAATTTTGTAGAAACATGGTAGTGGTAATTCAATGATCAACGGCAGGAGCTTAATTTTGACTAAAATGCAGTTATGTGAGTTCGTGGTATCACCAACGACGTGTGCAAAAGCCAATTTTCCAACTCACCTCAGTGTAAAATTCATAAACTGGGAACAAGAAATAGCCAGCCCCAATTGTAACTTGGTAACCAACAATAAATTCATCTCTAAACTAGATTAGATATAATGATGTGTAACGAACGAGAAACAAAAAATGTGATGGCCACTTAGCACTAATGCGTCGAAACAAGGACACAGTCAGTTATGCAATGGCGCCTGAATGACATGAGAAAAAGCATTTGCAATTTGCTACATCTCATAAGGGGTGAAGGAGAAAGAGGGACAGGGAAATGGGCTGTCATTACGTAGTTGCAAAGCATGATTGGTCTACAATTTAACGAATGCTGAGCCAGTTTAAATGGGTGAGAACACGACAGCTGTTTACTCCATCCTGATGCTGTGTTATGACAACTGTGTCCTAATATCAAAACTAATACTAAACAAAAACAATGAAAGTTGACTTTTTCTATGTTGTTTTTAGTGTTCATTCTAAATGAAAGGATGAAGAGAATATCATGATAATAAACTGGACTTTTCAAAAAGCAAAGTAATGACAAAAGAAAACTATCCATAAGTATATCGTGTGCACATGTTTATAATTTCAAGCATGCGTAGTAAAAGAAACCAAAACATCTCTACTTATGGCAATTCTATTGTTATAATGAGGTAAGAAAATTTGCATTTGAGATTATTTTCCATTTCAATTATAAATTTTCAATTGGTACATTTATTTTGTTAAAGATACTGTTCACTAAATGTTCAATGTACCAGCCATAATTCACTGATCATTTTTGTTAAGGAAATAAATTAGATATTTCACTTGTTACAATTTATTAATAGTTATTTCCCTCTTTGGCTTAAAACTAAAACATCAAATGAATTGAGGTAAGGTTTTATGTTAAGTTTTTTTTATTTTAATCCTCTTTCTCCTTCAGACTCTTGTCCACTGCATGGTTGCGGAGCAGCTCAATAGCAGCAGTTGGAGGCATCGCGTCATCGCTTGCAAAATGTTGCCAACTTTGTTTGGATCCATTAACAGAGTATGATGCTTTTCTTTTTTTTTCCACTCCATTTCCTTTCATTTGATTTCTGGATCACGAAAATTCTTTTATGATTTTAAGAGAAGATTCAAAGAATATCGCGTAAAAACAAACCATTATGTATTCAATGCAGAAAGATTAATCTCACATGATAAATTGCGGTGAAATGCTATTAAGATTTTCATATTTTGGTTGGTTTATAGCAAAGATCTGACAAAATAAACAATTGAGATGATGGCCTATGAGGAAAATATTTGTTGTTTGAAGACTGCCAAGAACAATACTTAAACTTTATTTTAACTGTTTCTGAACTTATCCTAGCACAAATTCTCATCTTTATCTAAACTAAATCTATATGCTAGACTTGATAACTGATGTCACATAGATGTCATTTTCTATATAGCGTCCATCAATTTGATTTTTTTTTCTTATCTGTTCAGAAAGAGTTAACGCCTTGAGCCCTGGGCTCCTTAGTCTATCAGAACTGTACTACCATGTGCAACAAAAACACTGTTAAATGCCATGCACATGGAGCATTTTATGGTGTGTTTTTTTCGCACACAGCAATAAACCTCACTTCCTTAACACAAAACTTGTCCATAGAATTCGAAGCATTCCAGAGATTGAATAGAACTTTGGTATCTAGATCCTAGTTGCATGACACAGTTAGGACTGGCTACCTGTCGGGTAAATCCCTAAATGCAATCTAAATCATCAGACTATAGCAGCATGAGTTGAGCTTGCAGCTATGGACTTAGCTGACAGGTTGTGCCTAACTGTATGTCATGCAGCCAGGCCCAGAACTCTGAGTCTTTACTCTCTTTAGCGGTGATGCAAGTACACAGGGTTAAAGATTATATGAATTATGAATTATCTTATTACGAGACATGCAATGACGTGTATATATATATATTTATATATTACACACACACACACACACATATATATATATATATATATATATATATATACTAGCTGGGATACCCGGATTCGCTCCGGGTTTAGGATAAGGTCAAATTGAACACAAGATCAAGATGGCGCCGAAGCATGGCGACACGGTGTTGATCTGTGCGTGTTTTTCTGTTTTCTGTTTTATATTCGTGGAATCTATTGTAACATATGATCGTGAAACTTTGTTAAACATTCGTCT
>JAUEKT010016780.1:0-10248 GCA_031762655.1 Doris verrucosa
TGTCTGTCTGTCTGTCTGTCTGTCTCTCTCTCTCTCTCTCTCTCTCTCTCTCTCTCTCTCTCTCTCTCTCTCTCTCCTCCCCCCCTCCTCTCTCTTTCTCTCCTTCCCTACCCCTTGTCTCATTTACACTTAACACACAATACCATTGTTATGTGCATGGTCAATCTTCTGCATGAGGTCCACAGTTAAAAATTATAAAACGGGGCGAACAGGGGTAGGGGGGATGAAACAATCACTTTTTGACGCTTACAAAGCAAAGCTGTCATGAAATATTCCTTCACCAAAAAGACAGCAGGCTCAATCTGAGATAGGCTGCTTCAATCGAGTGCAAAACAAACATCCCACTGGATACTATAGACAGACTACATGCACACTAAATGCTGAGGTTATTCAAATGTGTTCAATTTGTCACCGAAAATGTGGAAACTACTGTATGTGATGATCTTAAAAGCTACTTTTGAAAACAACTTGTTAAAAAAACAAATAAGAAAATCAAAATACCCGAAATGTTTGCTTTACACAAAATGAATGTAGTTATGTATATATTACACATGTATTAGCAATCAGCAAAAATAGCATGCACATTGTCATTGTTTATGTTATTATTTCAACAGTAAGCAATTACTTACAACAAAAAGTTGTGCAAAAATCATTCAGATAGAACCTGCCTCTTAAAAACATTAATAAAGTTGTTTATTGTACTTTCTAAGATGGGAATAATTCTAAGTTACCAATAAATTAGAAATATTCTCACTCTTACTAGTTTTAGACCTAGCCTCGGCGTGTGTCATTGTTGTGCCTCAACAAATGTGTAAATTGCATTTGGTTATGAGGTTTTCATGCTGTATGAATAATGTGTAAAATTGATCTGAGTGTGATGAGCATAGTTTACAATTAACAAGATCTTATAGAGATTTTCTTACTATATGATTTTTTTCCTGCTAGTGGTGAAAAGACAAGATCATTTACAAATGTATATACACTATAAACAAAACAACACTGAGAGTCCAAATATAGCTAACCAAGTCTGTCAGGTGAGGTCTCTCATAGCATTAGCTATATTTAGACTCTCTGAACAAATGCAACACTTCATTCAATGGAGATGGAATACACTACCATGGAACCTCATAAATCAGGAGATCTCAGCGGATTGTAAATCCTTCCCAATCATCCGGGTACCCTACAATTTAGCTTTTTTCTCATCTTTTGGGAGTATTTAAATCTCTCTGTTACATACCACTGCTCAAGGTGGAAGGATATTCTAAAATCGACTTTCAAAATTATCTTTTATATTTAAAAGTTGCTCTACAATAACTGATATTATGCTCCCATATTGAGAGAAAACTTGATAAAAAAGAGGTTGAGAGGTGTGTTCTCATGATACCTTGATCACAAGCAATGATGACAAAATGCAAAGTGATGAATGCAAAGTAAATGGCTCAAGCAAAATTGAAAAAGAGAATGTTCTGGAGCCACGCAATCAGGTGTTTTAGACAAAATGTCATTTATTAGAGATGCCATTGCCCGGGACAGGTAGACAGACAAGAAATGAATGGTGGGTTGTTAAAATTCGTTGTGTACAACAGTACAACACAGAGTACAACCGCTTTTCCAGATTTCACACCTTGCGTAAGCCATGCCTGCTTTGTCTGGCCTATGAAGCCTTCCGTTTAGGTGGGGAGAATTTCACCAATGAAGTGTCTATCATTATTGTTATTATGCTCAGCATAAAGTGATTCCTACTTCTTAAACACACGAGAGCTGCTTAACACCGACATACTAATTACGCCTTTCTGTTCGACAAGAAACCAAATATATAGTAATTGAGTGCTGAAACATAATTTTTGGGGAGAAATGATAATAAAAACAATCGCACCAATTTTTTTTTTCTTTTTCCCAATTAACCAAGGATGAATTTCCTTATTGGAGAGGTAAAATTAAGGGAAAAAAATCTATTCCCTGGGGATTTCTTCACAGTTTGACAGGTTTCCTGATTACCCAAGTTTCTGATTAGAAAGGTTCATCCACTGTATTAGTTTTATTTTGCAAGAAGTAAGCATCAAATAGAAAACCACAGGGAAAGCTATGCAGGTTCTCTACATGGCTCTCCCGTTACACATAAG
The DNA here is from genome assembly GCA_031762655.1 of Doris verrucosa. Lineage (NCBI taxonomy): Eukaryota > Metazoa > Mollusca > Gastropoda > Nudibranchia > Dorididae > Doris > Doris verrucosa. The sequence continues at coordinate 2,124 of JAUEKT010016780.1, forward strand.
CTCATAAAACCAGTTCAAAACATTATACCACAGAGTTTCAAAATTAAAATTTTGTAAATAATCTGACTCCGATAAGAAACCAGGATAAGCTCCGACTCATTGCGTTTGTCAAAGGCTAAAAGGAACTTCACTTCAAGACTCAGATAACAGAAGTATACTATTTGAAACCATCAACATAATAAAAAGATAAGAGGGGCAAGATTTTCACAAATGAAAAAAAAAAAAAGAAATACAAAAATAAATAGTTGAAAAGTCAGAAAATAAACAAGTTGAAACAGAACAAGTAGGAAGTGGTAGGTTTAAAACCAAAATAATTATAATATTAGTTTGAACACCGTGAATGAAACTGAAACACATTCAAGAATAACAGGATACTGAAATGGAAAAATCACAGAAATATTTTGATAATGTTTTTAAAATACTAATTGAAACAACAGGGCTAGTATAAAACCAGGAGGACATTAATCAAAATGAGCAGACTCCGACTTCAAAGAAAAAAAAAAGCAAGAAATGAGAGGCTTTCTTTGCATAACGAGAGAGAGAGTTAACTCGTTGAATCCCAATATCACAATGTTTGCTATTTAAGGTGGGTTAACGTCTGAATCCCAATGTCGCATATCCCCTGTCATTTCAACTTTTGACATCATTTTAGCAAGGTAAGTATCACAGCACAAGTGCTAACGGGCCATGCTTTTACTAGTAGAGTCATTTCTAACCCTTACTCAGTTTCAACTTGCAAACACCAGAAATTGGGTGTTGATCCAAATTTGTTTCCAAGATGCCTTCCTTTCTTAAAAAATGCTGTTCCCCAAATTAAAACGCACAACATTAAAGAAGACGAATATTTATTATTGTCAAAGTTTGATCAAATATATTTGTTTCTTACCGGTATGTAATACAGTGATCCATGCGTTATCTTAATGAGAAATGAATACATATGAGGCCCAAGTAGGGTTGCGTGATTTTTTGCAAGAAAAATTTTGGGTCATTTTTGAAAATTTCCCAAAAAATAACGAAAAAAGCATAACACAATTTTGTTTGTTGTATACCATATTATTTTCATTTCTAACAGCCCAGCATATTGCAAGGTTCTATCTTCAATTATTCTTTTTCTGGACAATTCTTAAAATACCCTAAAAATGCTCAGTTCTGGGAACAGACAGGGTCAAAAGGTATGGGATTCAGAGAGTTATATAGTTGGTACAATTCTAGTACATGGAAAAACACAATTTGGTCTTGAACAAATGGATTATATCGCAGTACAACTCATATATTGATATAAAAATGTGTATTCATATTCTGATAGAAGATAAAAGATTTTTACCATCTGTGAACACGTATTTGCATCTAAAAGGGAAGAGCATCTAACTCTTCTATTTATCAATAAATTATGTGTTTCTATCAAAACTTAATGAGTGACATAGCAAACCTTTCCCTTAGCCAATAAGTAATCGTGCGATGAAAGTTATGTATGACCTGTGAAAATAGTTATAATTAAACTGTGACATCATCGCCTCCGGGTATATTGGTGTATCTGACTTTAACATGATCATCAAATAAGACAAAATAATGTGCTAGGGTAATCATGTGTATAGTAAAATCACATTCTTAAACTTATTGCTCGGGACGTTTGCTTCTTTTACATATTGATCAAATATTGTCAGTGCAGATAGCTTAATTCCGAAACTCTGAGATCACCATTACGCAGGACGGGGTTTTACTTCAAAGAAAGAAACAAAAAATGGAAAATCCTTTCTACCAAATAACATTAAATAATTATGGACTTCTTAAGAATGATTTTATCATACAAATTTGTTTTCTAAAGCACAAATTAAGCGTGATAACATATTTTACATTATGTATCATTCTACCATGTTTATAAAAAATATAAGTGAAAATCATCACTAGATAAGCTTATCTAATTACAAGCAAAATCATTCTCTTCTTGATCTTTCTGGTGTGGCTGTTGGGTAAGATTAAAACCAGAATATCACTGACATCTAGTCCTGGATCACAGCCATGTAACTTAGATCTAGACGTTAATCTTCCTTTCACTTTGAATTAATAAAAAGTGGGGAAGTATTTAAGTACATACCTTACTTTATAATAATGCTAATATCCACAAACAGGCATGTCATCAATAATTTATCACTCTGTCAACCCATCATTGCAAGTGTTCAAATGGAAGGGGTTCTTTGGAGATATTTCACGAGTACCACATTTCAAAATGATTTTGCCCTTCAAAACAAGCGGTAGTGGCGTTGGTTCACATGAAGCACCTGTTCAAGTTTGTATTTACAAGTTTCATTTTATAACATTATTCACAGTTCATTTACATATATCACTTCATCGGACATTGTGTCTATTAAAAAAAAAATTGAAAATACCCACAACAATTCTCTAAATCAGATTAACCAGTAATTTCCATTAATCCGAATTCGCATCAGGGATTCATAAGGCATCAAGATTTACTTCCAACATATCCTATAAGAGTATGAGAGTTTTTAATGAAAGAGAAAGGCGTTCATCCTTTCAATACTTTAAACATTTGAATTATTTCTTAGAGTTTGCTGAGAGGTAAAATTCTCTGATTAATATCATTTGAAAGCATTAGCATAAAATATTTTGTTAGTTAATGAGTCTATGACACTGTAAAAAGCATAATCAAGCCCTTTCCTACATTGTCATCTTGGGTAAGCAGTAAGCAGAATGAAATCTTTGACGCATCTTAAGAACTGATTTTAAGGTTTTACATCAATTAAGCCTGCGTCTTGTTACCTTTTCACAAACACAGAATGAGAAGATAATGAGTGCATATTTTTTGTGCTAATCCATTTGAAATAATTTGAATCTCATTAATTCTTCACATTACACAAAGAATAAAAAGGTACGGGAATTTTTTGTGTTATCTGAAAATTTCATTTTTTCATTGAATTAAAAGTTTGCTTGATGGGATCAAATAAATATAATAGGAAATTTTGATGAAACCTGTTAGTGGAAATTATGGCAAATTTAGAAAGATAAAGTGTACAGATGGCAAAGCTGACCATTTTCTCTGGGTCTACTTGTGAACTTGATAGAAAGTTTGCGCTCCTTTGAACGATGCATATTAATCTTATCATATCACTTGATATCTGTGCTCAGAATGCATGGTAGCTGTTTGCTCAGAGTGTCTGGCTGCTGACTGTGGGGAATCAGGTTTGAACCTGTCTATGACCATTGTGCATTTACTTTCAGCAAGATAGTAAGAGAAATGTTCCCTCTAAGCCTTTCCAGACCTAAAGAGCCGGAGCTTATCCCGGTTTCTATAGCGTTAATCGGAACAGATCGTCACCGTTGGGAAAAAGGGTCGTATGTGCAAAACTGCATAAATGCATATACGACTATGTTCCCAGACGGTGACGAGATGATACACGATCATCCCCTGGATAGGACACTAGTCTATTACAGGTTTTACTCCCAAGCCCTTGCTGATATTCATTTACACCTAATTCGAGTGAAGCAATTGAAATTGAAGTAAATTATCTAGCTCCAGAAAAATACACGATGGTCACTTATGGGATTTGAGCCCCTTACCTCTCGGTCAGCAGTCCGACGCCGTAACCACTTTGGCCACCACGCCTCCTATCCTTCAGCCGGATAACAGCTCTAATTGCTTCCCCAAACTCAGGTGTAATTGAGTACCTGGACATTATAGGCAGTGCTGACTTTCTTGACAACATTGTGCAGTTATTGTCAGGCTGCAAGTCTTGTTCTGAGTGTTCTGTGTTGTAGTTGGCCAGGGGAATAGAATATTTTTGGAAAGCACCATGAGCAAGGGTACATTTTACAAAATGCCATCTCTTTTGTTTTGTTTTTTCTTATAGATAGGGTTGACTTAGATATAGTGTCAATGTGTCAATGTCAGCGTCTGTGTCTTATTACAAAAAATATTGCGCAATCTGAAGTTTAAAAATTAACTAGTAAAAAACAACCATCTCAATATGAACCAAATGCCTACAAGATAGGCTGACATCGTATACAGCTACAGTGATGCAATGTGTACATTTTTTTCTTCTCTAACATTATTTGAATAAAATCTCAGGATAAAAGACAACAGTACACACTTTATGCAATAATTTCTTAAGCTTATAATAGAAAACATATCAGTTACAGATTACTTCAGATGAGATACGCCATAACAGGAAAAATACAAAAACAATGCTTCAACAGCGGTCAACAAAAGAGAGAAAAAGAGAGAGATTTATAATCTTTGTAACATGACAAAACTTTGGATATTTCAACTTCTTTTGAGCTCATGGAAGCATTAAATTCATCATCGTTATATGGGTCCACATGACTTGCGGGTGAAAAACACCTAATGGTGAGGAAGATTTCAATGAAAAGTCTACTGGGCATCATCATCATTCAGGATTTCTGAAGAGATAATAGCAAACGATCATGAAATGTTGATAATCAACACACACATACAAAAATTTTAAGCATCCGGTAATACCTGGTTCTTAAAATGGATGTAAACAAAAGGATTTAGAGATCATTTTCCAATACAGCAACTAGCCTGCAAAAGAGGTTGACTGTCAGGCTTGTTAGTGCATCCTCGTCACATCAATAATCTTAGCCTAAACAACAATCTTACTATAACTCTAGTAATAATCCAAAACCCAACAATAACTTGCGACAGCTGTAAGCCTGTTCAAAAGCAACATTTCCTCTGACTCTAAAGGTAACAATAAACTTAGCTGAAACCATAACCCTTGCCCAATTTCTAACCCTTGCAATAAGCCTAACCCTTCCTTTAACTTTGTCATAAGCCTACAGGTACAGGGTTTGAAAGCCATCTGTGACATTCATGTATTTTCCTTGAGCAAGAAAATTTAGTCCAATTGTTTCACTCAACTCAGGTGTAAATGAGTACCAGAAAGAGCATGTTCAAGGGATGATCTTGTATCATCTGTTCCGCTTAAAGGTACAGAAAATGGGATATAAGCTCCGGCTCTTTGGGCGTGTCAAGGCCTGGAAGGAATTTTACTTACTACAGCTGCTACTCTCAGGTACTCAGTTCCAGACACATCCATGGCCACTAAGTATCTTTCTTAAGCAAGAAAAATAACTTCAATCACTTGGACCAACTAAAGTGTAATGAGTATTTAGCCGTTAATGACACCGCTGTCTGTATATCCACAAAACTGCATCACACAAAAGGCTGCAAGTCTCATTTTCTGTGTTCTGGGCTGCTATTGGCTAGTGGAGTAAAAGCGTCACTGTGAAGTGTCTAGAGGCCAGGGCCGATAGGCACTGTATAAGAGGTCCCTTATTTTACTTCCACCTCCATTTGTGAATGCCGTTGCTTGCTCTGAAATCTTTTCATCCCTTTGAATTTGGTAGTTTAAAGCAACATCAAAAGATCCTCTTCTAAAAATTTGCTTTTTATATTTCAAAGAATGTCCTTCAAAAGATGCAAAATGCTAATAACACTGATATATCCACTTTATTTCATACTATGACATGAGCAGGTTTTACCTAGGATGTTGTGCTTGCACAGAGGGCATGTGCGGTTGTGTACAAGCCAAGGGTCCACACATCGTGTGTGGTAGTGATGAGTGCAGGGAAGGATGCGAAGTTTCTGCAGGGGACAAGAACATATGGGTGAAAGGTAAAGTAAGGCAAAGGACATTATGAGATAAATGATCAACATCAGAAAACGTAAACCGAATAGGGTCACCATGTCCATGATATGTCAATCAAGTATGGTAATCAAACAATCGGATCAATCAATCTTGTCAGAGAAATAAAAATAAAATTAAATAAGTAGCGAGAGAAAATAACTGTTTTCAATATAATTAGCTCAAAAGCTAATTTTCTTCTTACCAACTTAAATACAAAATCTTTTTTAATATTAATTCAAACACATTTATCAGAGATAGCAGCCACTGCAAAATAAAAGCATAGCCTCACCTGCTTGGTTTGAAATTCTTCAAGACATATTGCACAGACGTCCAATGGCCTTGCAATCTGTTCTTGATGACGTTTATAGCGGATTGTTTTCATCATCGACAACGATTGGTGGGCCATTTTGCGAAGACTGGACTAAAACAGAAAAGTCACACAAATAAAAGTTCAAAATTTTACTCTCCAAAGATAGGAATGGCATGTATTATAAGGAACGAAAAAATGTAAAGAGAAGTTCACACAAGTAATGTAGAAATGAGTCTATGCGGCTCTCAAACAGAGTGACCATAACTCATAAAAGATAGGGGATGGGAGATGGGTGAGGATGTTTGGCTAACAGATAAAACATAAAATGAAATATGATGAGAAAAAAATCAATATTTTTACTCAAGAAAACAATGGAAATGAAAATCTTTCAACAAAGTCTCTTTTGATTAGAATATCAATTTTCCAGTCTTTCCTTTATTGCATTGTTCCTGGCGGTGTGTCGTTTAATTTTTGACGTCCATGAAACTGAGTGTTTTTAGCTGTGTTCTTTTAGTATCACATGACACTTTCGCAGCCTCTCAATAGAATGGTTTCCCAATCTATCCCTTTGTATTTGTCACGACATGTAAGCGACAGCGATTATATACTGCATTATTTCTCTAGTGAGTTTTATTGTCATCCGCAGGCAATAGAAGGTTTCTAATCTTCTTTGCAATCATTGTTAAGGGTTGTACATTCCAAAATCTTCATGCCATGCCAAGTAATGTTTTCTCACTTCCAGCTTCACTATGACCCATACAACTAAGAATGTCATTATCTTAGTCAAATAATGAACTGACTTGGGGTTGTTTTTACATTTGAACAATCAGCTTCAATTTGGTTTATTATCTTTTGTACTGGGATCCATTCTACATAATGTGTGACATTAACCACAGATAACCAATTACCATCCAGGTAAGGCACTATGGATTTTTATTCTGGTTGAATTATTTTTATCTTCATTGTACATGTTCACAAAATTGGTCATTACAATTTAATTTACAATGTTCCTCTTACTTTAAGTAGTTTTTAACTGGCATACCAGAGGTTATCAATAGGTGTTTATAAAGGTGTTTATAAAGTTTAACCGTGTCCACATGATTTCCATTGCTACCATAATAATATTGTCAACGACCTCGCTGAGTGTGTGTAGGGATTTACGTAGGTGCTTGCATACTTATAGGAGTGAGCTGTTGTCATATACGTACGTGAGAGAGACATGGAGTTGGAGGTCGGTTGAGGAAAACAGGGAGGAAAGGTATGGCATATCAAAAACAATACAATAAGGGCCAAATGAGAAGTTTTTACAAGGATAAACATTTAAAACGTTCAAAATGTCAACATAAATTAGTGTAAATGAGTACCAGCAATGGCTGGGGAGTAAAACCTGCGATAGACTAGCGTCATGTCCAGGGGAGGATCTTGTATCGCCTGTTCTGCTTAACGCTATAGAAATCGGGATAAGCTCCAGTTTTTTAGGTCTGTTACATTTAATATCCTTATTCCGTCTAGTATCACTACTGTTCTTAATTTTTTAAATGCTACTTTTGCTATTATTTCCTTCCATTACTTTCATCTGCATTAATGTTAAGATGCAACACACATTCTGCATGCACCCAGAGCCCCAATTTGCATAATACAGTAGTGGTAAGGGAACTTTACTTTACTTTACTTTACTTTACTTAAGCATTGCCCTACCTCCAACTCCTGGTCGGCAAGCCCCCACAAGCTCTCTGCCATGCGAGTCTTGACCCCGGTCAGGATGACCAGCAACAGGACACAGGCATAGAAGCACTGCCACAGCTGGCTGGGGTCCGCCTGCGGAATTGGGGAATAAAGGATACGGTGAGATTGAAACACGGTTCTCATCCACATTATCTTTATTTTCATCCTCCTCCTCTGATTGAAAAGGATTTTATCATAATTATCCCCATCATCACAGTCATCATTATTATCATTATCATTTATTATTATTGTTATTAATATTATTATTATTATTATTATTATTGTTATTAATATTAATATTAATACAGTAGTGACCGGTTATGTGGCCGTTTTTGCCGCGAAACCACATTTTTTCTCTTTAAAATATACCTCTATGTGGCCGGTTGAAAATCAGGAATTTCGCCTATGTGGCCGTTTCGGACGA
>JAUEKT010016891.1:0-10247 GCA_031762655.1 Doris verrucosa
TTATATATTTTTACTAGATCTAGACCTTGGGTTTAGATTCAGAAGTATTGTTGCTTTTTATACTTTTTAGCGAGAAAAATTGTCGCGTGTGATGACCACCGTTTTTTTTATCGCAGATTTCAGGGGTAGCATTTTTGGAGACTTCAGTTTCAGGGATAAGAAAATTTTCCAGTGGCACCCATGCTTACCATAATCCCTCCTTTAGTTTCTATGTAAACTTAATTACATATGCTTAGGTTTAACGGGACAAGAAAAGGCACAGACTTGAATACAATGGGAGAGATTTAGTGAGCTCTAGCTAAGGGAACTATACTACGGAAGGGGACTCTAGGCGGACTTTCAACCTTTAGTAAATGAAGAGTGTGGGGTAGGACAAGCAACAGATAGAGAGGTACGGGGAGACACGTGTTACGTGAGGGCATTCTAAAAATAATGTACCAGTGCGATGGCCCTAAGCGTAGGCTAGGTCAAAGGGTAAAAGAAAAGGAGAGTGTGTCGTAATGAGGTAATTGTGTGGATTTTCTGATTTTCTTTCCCCCGCCCATTCCCCCTTGTCTTCCTATAGCGGGAACTTGCCTCTATAGTGGGATCTTTCCTCTGAAACTGAAATGTTCCACTGACTATAGACATATTCTTCTATATACGTATATCTATAAGGCTGTTATAATTAGAGCAATTGCCTTTACATGGGATAACTTAAGAATGTGATGTTGACTTGTCTTTGGGTCTTACTTCTCCCACAGGTTCGGTATCTGTGTTGCAAATGTGGCGACTACCTCCAGAACTCCCCCGAGTCTGGCATCCACCTGTGCGACGGTGGGCCCAATGGCCCCGACCAGCGGCCGGACCACAACCAGCACAACAATGAGGACAACAGCGTGGAGCTGCTGCAGCAAAGGGAGGCCGATCTCCAGTCACGGCTCAGTAAGGGCTTTTTTTTTTCTTTTTTTTTTTAATTCTTTTTTTAAAGGGAGTTGTGGTGGAAACATCTGAGTGGGAGTTGCTGCGGCAAAGGGAAGGTGATCTCCAGTCTCGGCTCAATAAGGGCTTTTTTCTTTCTTTTCTTTTTTTTTGAGGGTGTAGTGTTGGAGGGAAGGGAGTTGATTATGTGAGTGGGAGTTGTTGCAGTTGCGGCTCAGTAAGGGCTTGTTTTTTGTTTTGTTTTGGGTTTTTTATTGTGAGGGTAGAGTGGTGGAGGGAAGGGAGTTTAACATCTGAGTAGGAGTTGCTGCAGCAAAGGGAGGCCGACCTTCAATTTCAGCCCGGTAAGAGTTTTTTTTATTTTTTTTTATTTAGGGAGTTGTGGTGGAGGTAAGAGAATTCAACATCTGAGTCGGAGTAGCTGCAGCAAAGGGAGGCCGATCTTTCTTTGTTTTTTAAAAGTCAGTTGTGGTGGAGAGAGTGGAGAGATGGGAGTTGAACATTTGAATGGGAGTAGCTGCAGCAAAGGGAGGTCTTGGCCCAGTAAAGTTTTTTTGTTTTTTTATGAGGGTGTAGTGGTGAAGGGAAGGGAGTTAAACACCTGAGTGCAACACTCCTGTAACATTTATTTTGATCAAAAGCTTTTGTGTGTGTATCTGTGTGTTGAAGTTATCGACCATGAATATTTTTTTTTCCTAAGATATTAAAATGCTATGGCCATAAATTTGTTGGGTATGTGCACCCAAGCTCTCTCCAAATTCGTCTTCTCTTAGCTACAAGACTGTGAATTCTTGTGGTTCTCTAAATTAAGGAAAATGTTAATTCCGAGAGTTTTGCATTCGGACCTTGGTTTTTTTTTGTTTTTGTTTTTTGGTCACCAAGAAGAAGATTGGTTAATTATATTGCCCCAAGACAACCACAGAAATGGTCGATGATGGTTAATATCATACATGTCAATGCAGAATATTATTTACAGACATTTTTTATAATGTTATTTTTAAAAGTAATGAGTCCATATTCATAGGAATTATGCAGAAGTCTCATACTCATGCTTCTCCATTGCGTTCCACAGAGGCCTTTTTGGAGGATGCTAAAATTGCCATCGATGGGGATAGCAAACTGTCTCAAGAGGAAATTTACAAGATTTGTCTCGACAGAGCTGAGAAATTTCTCTCTCTCCATAGTCAGGTATATAAAAACAATTGAGTTTAGTTTCATTTGATTTTATTCTCTTCGCTATTATTTTTTTCTTCTTTTAGAATTAGCATGTCCAGTTTTTCTTATTGTCATCATGTTCTTTGCATCCCTCTCTCAATAAATGCAATGCTAGGATTCTGAAAGATACGTTTGGTTTCTCCGGACTTTGTGAACCATTCCTGTGGATAAAAAGAAAAGCAATAATTGATAATTTCGAAAAGGAAAACTCCCTAGGTAATCACTACCAATATTGATTTTTCTGTTGTTTTCTTAACTTTTCAACTTCCTTTTGGAGGGGGGCTTGTATCACAAGGTCTAGTATTAAGTATTCGTTACGAGTAACAAATTTTCATCATATTCAACTGATCTTTATAATATTTACGCAAATATTTAGAAGCTTGGTTTATACAAAAATATTTTAACCACTCAGTCTGTTGCAAGACAGATGAATTTTTTAGTTCTGAAGCCCTGAGATCACCATTTTACGGTGAACGTGGTTTTACCTCAAACAAACGGACAAACAAATCTAAACCTCTAAAAATAAATTTGGTTTCCCCAGACTTAGTAATGAACCATTCCTATTGAGAAGTGAAAAAGAAAAGCAATAACATGCGTGTATTTCAAAAGGAAAAACACCCACAGGGTAATCAATAGTAATATTAATTTTTCAGGTCTTTTTAGTCTTCGTTTTTGTTTTCTAAACTTGTCATGACTTTCGCCGTCGTTCCCAGCTGGTGACGGAGCAGAACACCTTGAAGGCCCAGCAGGAGTCGCTGGAGGCGCTGAGGACGGAGCTGGAGCGGCGGGACTCGGAGCTGGCGGCCCTGGAGAAGCGGCTGGAGGAGGACCGCGGCAAGTTGGCCCGCGAGTGCAAGAAGGAGCGCGAGGAGATTGCCCGCAAGTGGCAGGAGCTCAAGGACGAGATCCTGCGCATGGAGGAAATGACCACCATGCAAAAGGTAAGTCTAAAAAATAGCTGGAACTTATCCGTTCAGTTTCTGTAGCGTTTAAAAGTGGAACAGGTGATAGGAGATCATCATACCCTGGTCAGGACGCTAGGCTATCGCAGGTTTTACTCCCCAGCCCTTGCTGGTACTCATTTACACTTGAGTCGAGTGAAGCAATTGGAATGAATTTTCTTGTTCAAGGAAAGTACTGAATGGTCGCGGATATGGGTGAGGAATGTGAGTATCAGAGATGGGCATTCTCAGGATTTTTCCTGAATTGAGGACCTGTTTTTTTCAATTGTCAGAAGAAATTGTGAAAGAAAACTCAGAAGAATAACCAGTAGAACAAATTATATTATAAAACTATAATTTGGGGAGTTATTTATTTGTAAGCTCAAGGAATTCTCAGGATTTATTTCTGGGATTTTTGCCCGTCTCTGGAGTACTTTGATAACAATGTTAAATGCACAGGCGTCACACCTGGTACTTTTAGGAGTTTTAATCAAATGTTTGACTAGCAACTTCGTGGTGATAATAATTTTACTACTCTCATACTTTCTCTTGCGGTTGGTACGATTTGCGTGTATGATATTTAAAATTGGTACCGTCGCTATTTTGTCATCAAGATATTTCGTCGCTGACAACGCGAACTAACGTAACTAACGTTTTGGTAAAATTTTAGTCCCTGCTGTTGATCATTGATTACTGCTGCATGTTTCTACAGGGCTGCAAGTTTTATTATGAATATATTCATTCCATCTTAGTGCTTTTAACGGAATCGATAGTAACGCTTTACGTAAGCTAGTCCAAAGTTTCTCTTCGCTTGAAAATAACTGAATTGTCAGTTATATTGTACTATGGACCATACGTTATTAAATATTTGATAAATTTGATTTAAATTTTCAGGATAAGACCATTGAGAAACATGCTAAAGTTGTTTCTTCAAAATCTGTTCCCTATTTTGGAGTGACAGTCCCTCAAATTAACTCAAAAATAGCATTTTTCCCTTCTAAAAATCAATTGTCCCTCCATTTAGTCTGTTTTCAACCCTACTTCCATCATTTATTTTTGTTTAAATCCATGCAGTTCAATCAAATTCTCCTGACGAATTTACTCTTCATCAACTAAGTTCTATATTTGTTGAACATGATATCTATTCGTTTTCACCATTTACGATAGTGGACAAATGTTGAAGCTACTAGTTTGGTGAAATGTATCCCTCTTATTCTTCGCTTGTCCCTCCAAATCTCCACGTTTGTCCCTCCTTTGGCTCCTCTGTGGTTAGCATCTCTGCTAAAATAACTGAAATGCCAGTTGCGATAGTTTATGGTACCATGGAAGATACGTTATGAAATGTTTGATAAATTTGATGGATATGACCATTGAGAAACATGCCAAAGTCGTCTCTTCAAAATCTCTTCCGAGACTAACCGTGTTTGTATCATATGCCACATTTCAGGGTAGAATACGGCTGGACGTTGGCGGCAACGTTTTCACCACCTCCAGGCTCACCCTGACGCGGGACTCCGACTCCATGCTAGCAGCCATGTTCAGTGGGCGCCACAACGTGACGCAGGAAGACGATGGCACCGTTTTCATAGACAGGGATGGAACACATTTCAGGTGGGTCAACCTTTTTAGGGACGTCATCTTTTTTTGTTTCTTTCTTTTCAACGGGACTTGTCGGATTTGTTTTGGATAAAATGGCACGCTTCTCTGCGCTAGCGTAGTAAGCCTGTGGAGGCCAAGACTTGGGATCCCGCTCAGATATTGCCCTTGAGCAGTTTGACCGATCAGGGAGCAGTGTTTACTTCCAGATGGCACCATCCACCACATAGAGAAGTCTGTGCCATGAAAATATTTCACACATTTTGCTTGACCCGATACTGTCAACTGTAAAAACATGAAATTTGTGGCATCATGTACATTAAAAAAATGAGTGAACTTGATAAGGAGAACAATTTCAGGTCAAGTTTCATCAGAGTAGATTTCGATTGAGGTTTAATGTGTAAAGTAAAATGTCTCTACAATCTAGACTAAAATTGCTTAATGTCTCCAGAATTCAGGTCTTGATTTAGTTGGGGGATTTCACAGTGGTCCATAGTGTTACATAGCAATGTTAGCATGTTTTTGTCATGTTCCCTATATTAGGGGAAATATTATTGATATCAAGATCTAGACTCGAGGTCATATCAATCTCTTTGACATCAATCTCTTTGACGGTTTTAAGTTGGGCTGCTTGGTGGTGTGCGGTGTAGCAGATCTAGATCTAGTTGTTTTGGGATATTCAGGAAGTGTAGCTTTGTATGTAGGTCTTCTTAAACCAGGGGTCGGACTCTTCCTTGGAACAGCTGAAATCCTCGGAAATGGACTTTGCGTGCTTCGTAAATCCAGCTTATCAGCTGAATGGGGGAAGAAGCAATTGACCGTAGCATCAAATAATGCAGAGGAATATATCATTATCAGTCATTAATTTATGGATTGAACAATTTTATGCAAGCTATTATCTATTCTTATGTTTGTGTAAAATGATTTTTTTAAATATGATATAAAATATTATGTAATAGTAGATCTACATATATTTTCTGCGCTGCATCTTTCATGACCTTCCTCTGAAAAGGCATCTCTGAGATAGACTTTCTCTGAAATGGTCTTAAGCGAGTCCCATCCCTCCTAAACAAGTCTCTCCTTTTCACCTGTCATGCCTGCATAATTCTAAACCCCCACCCCCCACGCTCATTTCAGATACATTCTCAACTATTTGCGCGACGGTGGAGTCAACCAAGACAGCCTACCCCGCGACCGTCAGGTGTTGAAAGAACTTCGCAATGAAGCCATCTACTTTCAGCTGAACGGTCTGGTCCAGACCATAGAGAAGTTCTTGTAATCAGAGACTGCTCACCGTCCCACCTTTTCAGCCTGCTGTCTTTGAACTCCACACCACACACGGCCGTGAAACGTGAATTCATTGAGGACACACAAGGGCAGCATACGACACGGTGGCATTTGCTAATGGGCTCTCTCTGTGAGGCCCCCCCCCCCCCTCGGCTGTTTTTGAAATACACTCGATGGTACCAGCTCAAGGAGATGAGGTCGTGCTTTCCTTCCTTGGTCTTGCGGCCATTGAGTTAAGTTCTATCACCAAGCTCACAGCACCATTGGGGATTTTGCCAAACCAGAGTTTTTCTTTGAATCCTTCACTCCAAATTTCGATATCTCATATATCTATTTTTACACTAGACAGCCCTCAATATCACTCGCTTTTGTCATTGTAACCATAGATTAGAATATTTTTTTAACTACACGATCCTTAAGCTTCATGAAAGTGATGGCTTATACTTAACATTAAGCAGTGTGATCTTTGATTGAATGGGGATTGTATTGGAATTGGTGTCATATCACTTTGAAATAAATTTTAAAAGTATTTTCGTATAAAAAATTTGGAACGGGTTTGTTTTATCACTCATTATTATTTAATGCTGCAATATAAGAAAGGACAGAAGGGGTATTTTTAAGAAGTTTTTTTTTATAAAAAGGATGAAGGGCTTTTGGACGGCATTACTAGTATATATTTTTTTCTATGATGCTCATTTCCTTATAGCAGCCTACGGTTTGGTCACTAAAGTTTTTTAAGAAATATCCAAATAATAGCACGTTTCAACAAAAATTTCATACTCGCAACTTCACTAGCCTGGAGAAAACTTTTTATTCCTGTTTGAACACTGTGTTCCGATTTTTGCGGTCTTTATTGTTATATTACTTCTTTAGTATGTATCTGGTAATTAATAACGATGCATGAAAACCGTGTAGCCTAGAGTGTATTGTGAATTTAGCCAAATAACACCGTAAAGGCTGTGTATCTCATAATCAATGTAGATTCCACTCAGCCTAGTACATGCGCTGTGAAATGATTCCACTGTTTGCTTCTATTAGCCAATTTTCTCTCCGTCTTTGAAAGAAATCAGTATTGAAAATGCGATGGGGTTCGAGTCAGACGCTTATTTTTGTGTAATTCAACGTTCAATGCTCAAATTATGTCATCAGGTTTTGTTGGTCTTTTTTTTCTTTTAAGTATGAATTTTGCTTGCTGAGTGTGTGGAAAGTTATTTTATCTTTAGATTTTGATCTATACCGCCTTTGTGATCTTCCCATCTCTCTCGCTTTCTGTGTTACTTCTATCACGTTTCTTTCTCTCATTCTTTTGGTTGTGTCTCGCTCTTAACTCTCGGGATGTTTTGTTTCTCGCTAATTCTTCAATGGCATTTTCAAAGCGTGATAATAACTTCTTTTTTCTTGTTTTTTCTAATTGTTTTTTTACCTTTTATTTACTCTGCATGGATTCTGTATGTGGTGGAGGTTAAATGTGATCAAATTTTGTATAGCTTCTTACATTTTTTCATTGTCTTTCCTGTCATTTTCTTGGGTGCCTTTCGTCACTTTTTTGTCTCTTTTCTCGCTTCTCTGTTCTTAAGACGTACACATTTTCATATTCCTCTGTTCAAAATCAGAATTCCAACGCTTATGTCAATAACCTTTGTCCGTTGCTAGCCTCGGGGATGCAGGTAGCCGAACTCTTCTGACTTGGAAAAGGAGAGCAATGCGACGACTTGCAGTTTTGAGAGATCAATTTGTATTAATTTTGCTTGACTCTTAGGAAACGAGGATCGAGTGGAATTACAAGCTCAGAAGGAGATTTACATCCGTCTTCTTTTAAATGTTTCAAAATAAATTGAGACTTGAGTCATAAGATATTGGCATTGCTCTGCTTTTGCAAGGCGGTTTTCTTTCTCTCTGTTTTCTGCTTCTTTATGTTTAGGGATTTGGCACTAAGTCTTCGATATTACAGCATTTATATTTATAACCGGCTTAATTCTTTGTGTCAATTATACCTACGTAATTCTGGTTCTTTTACTGATAATTTTTTCAACTTATTTTATTTCTTGTAAACAATAGTGTGATTTTTCTCTCAGCAAAAAGAGTTGTTTGTAATCCCTTATATTTTCTCTCTTCCTGCTTCTTCCTCTTTCATTTTTGATGTCCGCTCCTGGTGTACGATGTGTGGGTGGAAAAAAACCAACAGAAATGGATTTATATTTTTAATCATCTTCCTTGAAAGCATGCCAGCATTTATTGCAATTTTTTAATTTTTAATTAATGTGAACGCACTAGCTCTTTCATGCCTAGATTGCAGCGTTAGACTGAGCACCTGTGACAGAGAACCTTATTTAGCTGTGATATTCAATAAGAACTCAATTGTCATTTTAAACCGTATTTTTTCTCCCCCCGCCTCCATTCTCTTAAAAAGCAATTTTCAGCATGGTCATTTGCTCCCTCTACATCGTTGTTGTCTGTTGCATCACTCATCTATTTGTGCTTACTGCTTATGACTTTGTCGGTCGTCACTTTGGTCGGGGAACTTTTTGTCCCAGGGTGGGGGGGGGGGGGGGTTCTGCTTTGTTGTGGTCGTGTGATTTATTTATGCTTGAAGTTGAGAGGCAAGGAATTAAGAATCCCACCAAATAGCCTTCTCTTGATTGTTGGGGTTGTTGGTTTGTTTCTTTTTTGTAATTATAAGCAATTTTAAATGTAGCCTTCCATTATCAACTTGGGTTTTTTTCTCATCTGATGTAAGAGTAAGAATGTGTCGGGTTTCGATTTTGGTTGCTTTCAGCCTGTTATTTCACACTGATTTCGCTCGGAAGTTTGAAAGCGGTTTTCTTTCTTAAATTTAGGTACAGGGGATTCTATTTTGATTTGTATAGATCTTTTTTGTGATATGTCAAATGCGTTCTAGGGTAATCAAAATAATATTTAGAAGTTTAATTGCATTTGATTCTGGAAAGTGATGATGAAGTTCGTTTTTGTTTTGTTTTTTTGTTTTTTTGTTTTTTTTAAAGCTCACTTTGACTGCCATTTAATCTTGACGCTGTGTGCGGTTTCATTGCCATATATAGACCACCTGTTGTGATGACCAGTCTTTGCTTTGTGAAAAAAAAGTTTCATGCTTCTTCCAATTATCATCTTTCTTGTCACCCTTGTAGAATTTTCTGTGAGATAAGACTTCCATCGGTACATACGTGGCGTTCTTGAATCTTCTTTTATTGTTGTCGATGTCCTGTTAAGATTTTTTATTGCGTTCGTTTCTAGATATAATAAGAGGGTTTTATTTTTCTTTAGTTCTTTTGATCTCAGGAATTACTTGTATGTTTCTTGCCTCGTGGTTTCAATTATTTCGAGTTTCACAGGCTCAGCTTGCACCTAAGATTGCCCTGTGTTGTTGTTGGGTTGTTTGTAATCCAGATTTCTGCTTCATGAGATTTACTTGATTTCGTTCTTGGGACTTAATAAACATTACAACTCTTCTTCCTTTATTTGATTTTTCTATTTGATTTGTCCTATGACGAGCCTTACTGTTTTTTTCTCAAGTTGAGATGGATATTTTTTCATTTGCTCTCATTATTCAGGGGTCTTACCTTCTGATTACTGTTATGATATTTCTTTGTCTGTAGATTAAGTCTTGCGGCATTATATTTTATAATGGTGAGTTTTCAATAAACCATTGATTCTGATGAAAGCTTTTGATCAACGTAAAATTTCTTGAAAGCTATTTTCTTATCTAAACATATATAGATATATTATATATATACTGTATATACCATAACAACATATTGATCTTATATTGTTCACCTCTTGTGGTCTTGCTTAACAACCATAACAGATTTTAGTCGTTTTCTTCCATGGCTGATTTTTAGCCGGCCAATGCAGTCGTTGCTAATATTTCTTTCTACCGGGTGGCCCAAAAGTTACAACAATTTTTCTAATTGAAATAATACACTTTCACACTCGATAAATTTAAGATGATTGCACCCTTCATATTTGCAATTTAAGGAGAATTGTGTTCAGTGACGGTCAACAAGTCAAATCAACTCTTCACTCACTTAACGCTCTGCTACTTAACAGATTGTGGCAGATTGAGATCATTTATTTCATTAGAAAGAACACATTCATTCCTTTTGGTTTTTAACCATTGTATTGAATAGATGTTCCTTCCATTAGGTCTCATCCCCCCCCCCCCCACTCTCTTTCACATCCCCTCCCTATTTCCACCACACTCCTCTCGCCCCCGCCCCTCCCTCTCTCTCTCACACACACTCTCTTACTCTTTTCCCCATATAATATATG
>JAUEKT010017002.1:0-10243 GCA_031762655.1 Doris verrucosa
ATCAGAATCAGAGATTGTAATCGGCTAATGAATTTGCTCGATACCTTTATCTCTTGATCAGCATTTGACTGTGCGAGACATCAATCGCAGGCTGATGATCAAGAGAGATTGAGTAATAACCTGATTATTGCCCAAGCCTACCAGGCTCTTATGTGGAAACCACAACGTTATTACTATGTTTATGTACCATTATATGTAATTCCATACTGATATGCATTAGTGCACCATGAACTCAAATCTTTTCATAATGGTCATCTGGCCCTAATGGCCACTTTTCCTTTGGATTTGAGTGACCACAGCAGTCAGGCTAGACTGTAGTCTGAGAGTGCAAGTAAGAAATTTCTTGGATGCCTTTGTTGATAAAGCTCTCAACTCTTGATTCTAATTTGAGTCTGTGTTGCCGTCCTCAGGGTCAAGCCAAGCCTGACAGTCCAGCTGACGGTCTATCTGATGATCATCGGGTCCTTTGTGGCTGCCGGGTGAGTCTTGTCACTTTCATTTTAGTTTTCTGACACCTCCCTTATTTTGTCTCTCTTTACATCAGTATTGTCAAGCTGGAAAAAGTTATTTGTGCCCAGTTGAACGTCTTGCAGGCTAAGCCAACCCCATGCCATTATCTGATAGTAATTCTTAAGGCCCAGAATTTTTTCATTGTCTGCATGAGGCAGTATTATAAATTATATGACACAAGAAAGGCTTCTTTCAATCTTAAACTAACAATAACAGTACAATAACAGATATTGACTGTCAGTGACAAATAACCATATATATTACATCTTGTGAACAATCTTTTTAATTATTGTCCAGATATTCTTTTACGATGTATTTCACCTATTTACTTCATGTATTTTAAGTTTTATGTTTAATTGTGTAACTATAATATTCTTAATGTATCATTTGAATGGGGTAAAAAAGAATGATAATGACTCACAATAAGGGTATATTTATAATTTATGTGAAAATCAAGAGAAAATATGACAGACACTGTCGCTCTCTAAACAAATTTTATCTCAATTTCATTTTTGCACCAATTTAAACTATAGTGGATGCAACAGTTTTTTTTAAAGTCTGAAAACTTCAGGGTGATGTTATTCAACTGTATAAGAAAGTAAACTACATTTTTTGGGGCTGTAAATTTACTTTTCAGAATAAAACTCATCTTTAGAAGCTAATACAGTAGTTATACGGGTATAGAAAAAAGCAAACGATATATGATTTATTTCTAATGTTTGTGTCTATAATTTCAATTAATATAATAGTATTTGAATAAACTGTTAATAGATTTACATGATCTTTGCTTATGTTTCAGGGCTGACTTAGCATTTGATTTATTAGGATATATTTTCATCCTTGTCAATGATGTTGCTACAGCTGCGAATGGTGTTTACACAAAGCAGAAGTTAGATGCCAAGGTGGGTTTTATTTTACATTTGAAGCCCTACACTACTTTGATACAATGCATGATAAAAACAATCCGAAACAGTGTGTACCAAGCTGAGACAAATATTTATAATAATCCCATTGTTTTGCATAAAATTGGAGCCTTTGAAGGTTTATATTAAACCATTGTCATCACAACAAGCTATTAACTATTTGAATTAAAAAACAAAAAACAACAAATAGTAAATCAAGAATATGTATTCAATGTTTTTAAGACGGACTCTTTCTAACTTGGTCTTTCTTTTTGTATTTCAGGGTTTGGGGAAATATGGCCTTTTGTATTATAATTCACTGATTGCATTCCCTCCTCTTCTCATCTTTAGCATTTATGATGGAGAATTAGTCAAGGTGGGTGCACTTCATAGTATGACTGACAATTTGATTTATTAATTTTTACAAACCATTTCTTCTCTTCTTCCCCCAACCCTCTCCTCCTCCTACCAGTTAACATTTTCACTCTATTTTTACTTCGTACTTCTAGGAAATATGTTTGTGATGGAGGATAATCTGCAATTTGTGTTGGAGCACACGAAGGAGGGTCACAAACTACAGGATTTTACCCTACAGCAGGCCATTTGATGTTTAAAAAATAAATCTCTAAACCCCCTTGTTGAAGATTTGGTTGTAAAATGCTTCAAGAAGACATTATTTCAAGATCTTCCTCAGTCAAGAAATATTTTCCCACTGTTATCCGAGGGAAATAACAAAGGGGAGTGCTTTTTTTTAGTGTCATTTTCAGGTATTTTGTCAAGAAGGAATTTGAGCTAGTTGGTGTTATAACCTTTGCGACTTAGATTCACTCCCCCAGTTTCATTGCGCTCTTAAATCTCTCTATCTTTGTCCCTTTCCACAGGCCATGTTGTACACCAGATGGTTGGAACCTGTTTTCCTAGTGCAATTTGTAATGTCCTGTTTCATGGGATTCATCCTTAATTACTCAATCATCCTGTGCACCCACTACAATTCTGCCCTGACCACAACCATAATCGGGGTGCTCAAAGTAAGTGCCTACGCCTACACTCATACAGTCTGTATCAGCAGGGAAATAGATAAAATTATTGAATAGCCCCGAAAGAACAAAGACAGAAAATATGCTTAGAAGAATAGACTGAAAAAAATCTTGGCACAAGTGGGGATCGAACCCGCAACCTCTGCGACAGCACCCATCGTCTGGCCACTTGTGCCAAGATTTTTTTCAGTCTATTTTTCTAAGCATATTTTCTGTCTTTGTTCTTTCGGGGCTATTCAATAACTTTGCCTATTATTCACCGATTGTCACCAGCCCCTTGCCTCACTGTCTGTCTATATATTAGCAGGGAATAGTGTTGTCATACAGTAATGATGGTCTATGTATTTAAAAACCTGCTAATTACAACCATGATTGGTCTTGTTGTATTTTTTTTTTATCTAATCAGTTGCGCTCGGATGACAGAAAAACTTTAACATTTTTTTTTAATATTTGTATTTTTCATTAAGATTTACGTTTTCTTTTTAATGTTATATTTTCTCTTTTACTTTTCAGAATCTTGTTGTTACCTACATTGGTATGTTTGTAGGTGGAGACTATGTGTTCTCTTATCTCAATTTTATTGGCATCAATATCAGGTAGGTTTGTGTAAATCTACTGATGCATACCTTAACATTTTGCATCACTAGAAGTGTATATTTGTACAGCCATGATAATCTGTAAGCAACGTTTAGAGGTGGACGAAGATTAACTCACTTAAGATTGAGCTATTTTTAGCTGTACAACCCTTGAAGACTGAGGTTAGTAGTCAACATTTCAAAAAGCTTTCAGCAATTACTTTGAAACCTTTATAAGTTATTTCTTACCAGTGAATCTTCCTTTGAAAAGTTGTAGAATGAATAAAATATGAATATGTTATGTAAATAGTAAATGGAGGCATGGTGGCCGAGGGGTTAGGGCGTCAAACTGCTGACCGAGTGGTACGGGTTCGAATCCCATCTGCGACCATGGTGTATTTTCCTTGAGCAAGAAAATTTACTCCTATTGCTTCACTCGATTCAGGTGTAAATGAGTACTGGCAAGGGCTGGAAAGTAAAACCTGCAATAGACTAGTGTCCTGTCCAGAAAGTGATCTCGTGTAATTAATTCTGCTTAACGCTACAGAAACCGGGATATGCCCCAGCTCTTTGGGTCCCTCAAGGCCTAGAAGGTCTCTTATTTACTTACTATGTTATGTAAATGGAAGTAAAATCATATTCACTCATGCGAACGTTTTCTCCATCTTCAATCATGATTCATTTCCTGTTCAAACTATATGGTAGGCAACATATCACATTGGACATTTTTCCAAGCAGATCAAAAGTTTTTTGTTTTGGACAGAACATTATCAGAACGCGTGTAGATTCATATAGCCTACATGTTCAAAAGGGCGGGGAATGGGGGGGGGGGAGGGATGGAGAAGCTAAAATTGAACTTGTGACTTGATTGTTGTCACACGAATCCTAGTATTTTCATTGTCATCATTAAATGTGAAACTTCCAGCTCCATGAAAACATAGAATGGACTCTGGATGAGGAAACGGTCTTCTGTCAAGTTCTGCTTAAGAGGGTGGAGCCATCATAGTTTTCAGCCTGGAAATAAATACAGATTTTTCTTGTCTTTTTGCTTTTCTTCTTCATCAGTTGTTGGCTCACTGCTGTGGAGCTTCTTCTCATCACTCCATTTGACTTTTTCAGTGTCCTTGGGAGTATTCTGTACACTTACTTCACATTCCAACAGAAGAAGCCAAGCTCGAAAGAGGCATCCCTGAAGATGTCAGATGACAAGTCAGTCAAGCTCAAGATGGTGGGATAAACGATTGACGGTTCATTCACTCAGTTTACTGCCTCCATATCTACGCATTTTTCCATTTATTGCTTCCATTTAGATCTGAAATGTTTTCTGATTAAGTTACCCTACAAAATGAATCTCAGTCTCTGGCATTCATCGGTAATGATCAATGAGAAATGAATGTCGCGACTTGCTAAACAATCGGTAATGATCAATGAGAAATGAATGTCGCGACTTGCTAAATAATCGAGTCAGTAGTATTGTAAAGAAAAAAGTATTTATTAGTATTTCTCTTTGGAGAAACTATTGCAAAGTGGTTTTGTATTTTTTTTTTTTAGTATGAGATAAAAAAGGAATAGAATGATATTGTGTTTTAAAGATCTGTTCAATGATGGGCCCAGTGCTTGGGAAGTCAGGAAGGACATAGTAAAAGTTATCATCATCACCAGAATTTTCAGTCATCAGCTTAACTGCTGTCAGCATCACCAGAAATGTATTCACCTGAAACGCCACCACTATTAAAACACTGCCATTAACAATGTCATCATCGTCATCATCATCACTATCAATAGTTAGTCCGAACAAAAATTTTGTTTTTAATGTCATCAATAATTAAGTGATGTCGTCTTGTAAATTTTTTTTCTGACAAAAAGGAGAGCAAATTCTCATAAACTTGAAAAAGTTCTGATGTTGATTTTTCTGTAAATTTGATTGTATTCAACTTGTCCCAATCTGAATGTACTCAAATGAGCACCAAAAAGAGGCTACGAGGCTTCAGGAAAATGTAACTTTAAGACTCTCAGCCACTGGATGGATCTTCTGGTATTGGTATGCAGTGAGTGTTGAAGGGAAACTATGCTTGGCTTGAACATAATTAATTCATCTTTGTCATTCAATCAACAAGCTGAGGAAGAGGAAAAATTTGAATTGGTGGGAAGAAATTTGAAATAAAAAAATGTTGTCTACTGACATCCTTTTAACCAATTCAGCCATTATTTATTTATTTTCTTGTGTACATTTCATTCGCTCAGCAATCAGTGACCTTTGAAGAGCCATATTATTATGTTTCTATGCAATCAACGGGTCAGTCATGGCTTGGAGTGCATCTTGATTGACCTTTAGCCTTATTGCTTTCACATCCTCAAATTGTCAAGTTCTTCCAAAAATGTCATCAAATCTGATCTATATGTTTCTGTGATATTGCTGAAATCCATAAAATTGCTGTATGGTGACATTGTGAATTTTGAAGAGGCTGAACAGTTTTTTTTTCGTGTGTATGTTTTCTCACAAAAGAAACCCCCCAAAAACTGCTATTCATGTATTTTTAGGTTTTGCTTTTGTGGTTGAACTCTAAAAGAGTTGTTCATATCTTCTTTGGGTGCTGGCTAAAAACAGGGTTGTGTGGTTCAAATTGGTTTTGAGTCCTCTCCACTCTCTATTCATTTATTGATCAACACAATGCAGATTTTTATCAGGTTTTTAAGGATGGACTCTCAGAAGCTGACAATGGATGGGGATACATAAATAGAGTGTGTTTGTATGGGGCATAATTATACCCTTGAGGAAGCATTTTGACGATGATGAGAAGGATGATGAGAATGATGATGCGGCTTTGGCATTTAACAGGTAGGATTCCCTTATGATTGACCCCTTCAAATAATGACCATAATCTCCATAAGTGACTGGATCATTTTACCTATCAATTACTGGGCTTTTTTTGCCAGGCATTTTTATATTACATCATTGACTACACAAGCGTGCCCACATTAGTGAACATTTGTTTTCTGTAATAGTTGCTTTATTGTAAAAATCGGTGTCGTTGTTTTCTTTGTGATGCAGTCTATTATGGCCTGTAGAATAATGACCAGCTTTTTGTGTGCCAACGTCAAGCACTCCAGTATGAACCTGTGCCATCCCTGACCCAGGCTGCTTGCCACTTGCCAGCACGCGTGTTGGTCTTGTAGTTGTGGTGTCTCGCCCCCAGATGCCAGATGGCCAGCTCATCTTCTTTTCTCATGGGGGTGCCAGATCTGGGGCTGTTTTGTTAGTGGTAGATTTTGCTTTCCCGAGGAATTGCTGTCTATTCACTAATTTCTCCACAATATGTATCGGTTATTGCTGCCACAAACCCTCTGTACTGTAAAGATTTTGTATGGCCGTCTGGTCTCAATGAAAGACCCTTTACAGGTCACAAGTATTTAAATATAGGGTTCCAAGTGTTTTGAGTGTTGAGTGTACTCAGTCTTATTATTCTGATCTTGTGAGGTTTTGGAAAAGATATATGGTGGTGTGCTTTTTATGTAAATGAAATCATGTCCATTTTCAGGTTTTGACTCTACCCTATGTAATTTTTTACGGTGAATTAAATAGCGGTGTCCATTATTTTCTATGTGGAATACTGTATTCAGTATTGTAATAAAATTTCAAAATGCTCTGACTGTTTCTAGTGAAGTTATTCAGTTTTTAGCAGTCCTGAGAAGTTGTAAAAAAATCAAACAAAAAGCGCATTGGCATGATGAAATGCAAAAAGAAAGAAAACTAAGGACTTCTGCCTTTTATGCTTTAAAAGCTTCCAAAAATATCTTTTTTAACTTACACATATCTATTTTTTATGTCTATCTATGTTGAAGAGAATGTGAATAAATCTGTATAGGATATCTGTGTGCATTGCTCAGTGGACATTGCTATATTATTGGGTTTTTATACACTGTGGTTAATAGTGAACAGTATATTATTGAGTTTTTATACACTGTGGGTAGTAGTGAACAGTATAAAATTTAGTTTTTATACACTGTGGGTAGTAGTAAACTGTCTTGCAATGAATTAAGGTTGGTGTGATATATATATTTATTTTCACTGTAACACTAACAATGAAGAATATCTCATTAATGGAGCCAATGCCAATCGATCAAGTCAATATCTATCTATAAAACTGTTTACTTGTGTTAATGCCATCATGTGGCTGCCTGATAGTCTGGTACAAATGAGGAAAAACCTTTGTATTAGAAAGAGTAGTAAGGTGATCAGTATTTGTTCATGATATTATTGATATTAACAGTTGTAGTGCCTTCAGACATTAAGTATTTTCAAGCCGAAGAAAGCATTTTTACATGAAGTCATTCAACAAACAGTATTTTTAAATAGTATTCTTAAGATTGAGTTAGCATTTGAGGCTATCAATTCAACTTAGTTTCGGACCAGTATGTCATCTATTTTCGTGTGTTTCTGAATCGATTCACGTAAAATCTATTCCTTTTTGTCACCCCACTTGCCTCCAACACAAATCCTTCCCGTTTGAAAGCAATTGGGGTTGGGCACCTATGACTCGGCACTGATCAGACTGGTCCACACCAAATCGCAATGATATTTGCATCTGCCTTACTTAAAGTACTCTGAAGCCAGCTTCTTCAGTGTGAAGATATCAAGAATTCAATCAGACCTCGCTCTAATTTTTACCATACAGGATAATGGTTACATCTGCTGTGACATTGCTTAAATTTTTATCTATGGCAGAGTGACACATCTGATAAAATCAGTTGTACAATTGTTTTGCATAAGTTGACTATTCAAAACCATATTAATCATCTGTCTTGTGTAAAAGGCAGGGCGATGTGTCTTTATTGGCACTTCAATTTGTTAAACTGTCAAATCAGTTGACAATTTTTAACAGACTGACAATTGAAATTGAAAGGTGTTTTTTTTTTCATTTTTCTTGAAAACACAAAACTTGGCAGGTATGTCGGTTTGCCTTTGGTATTGGTTTTGTTCAAAATTCTCGACTTCTTACTTTGGAATAAAGCGAATTAATAATGCTAAAATCTATTTACAATAGAATACATATGACTTTATCAATTGGGTGGGCTTCACTATCCGGCACAACTTCTCATTGGTCAGCAGAAGAAAGCCGCTCTGCCACACTCTTGGTTTATTATCATGTTATGTGAAATCTTGGGCTACTTCAGAGCTACAGAGAGGTGATTAGGCAACCAGATATTAATTAACAAACACAGCTAGTAGATCAGTTTTTAAATTGATAAATGGCCAGAAACCAAACTCTGGTTTGGCAGAGTGGTTTGAATGGCGATTTTGATGAGGAAAATCAAGTTTTGTTGGAAAAGCGAGCTCACGCTAAGGCGAAATGGGCTTTTACAGAGGGCTCTTCGATGAAACCATTGTACCCACACCTTGTCATTGGCAACTGTGAATAAGGATTCCGGTACACCTCAGTCATTTTATTTCACTACCCGTCATCCCATGATAAAGAGTTGCCTTTGTTAATTGAAATCAGCGATAAATTGGATTCATGATCTTCCGAAATGTGTCTATAAATTGAGTTTCCACTGAAGGGTCATTCAGTGGCCTACTTGTTACTGTGAAATGCATGAACACCTCGTTACAATTATTATTATAATAAAAGAATGGAAATACTTACAACTCTCTGTCTCTATCTGTCTCTCTATTTCTACCTCTATCCCCCTCCCCCTTCTCTAAACCCCTTCTATCTACCCTTCTATCTCTCCTGTCTCTGTCTGTCTGATGTCCGTCTGTCTGTCTGTCTTTGTCTCTCTCTCTCTCTCTCTCCCCCTTCCTCCTTTCCCTTTCCTCCCTCCTAAATAATACCAAAACTCTAACATGGAAATATGATAATATTTGAATTTTTGATTGGATTAAATGGTTCACTATGGCTGCTGTAGTCATAATTATAATGGGGTAAAAGTGTTTTTACATCTCTGGGATACACGAATGATTTTTTGATGATATTGATGCCATTTACAGTATATACTTACATTTGTACTAATAAACAATGTAATTATGGATGGATATGTTGACCTCTTTATATTTTTGAGGCTATTGCAACATAATATTAATATGGTATCCTTCTAATGTAGGAGTAATTTATTACATTTGATTTACTTACCTGGTTTGTATATTGCACCTTTTCTTATACATGTATAACACATTTATTCTGACACAATTAATAGACAAGAATGACTCTTTGCAAACTGCAGAGAGAAAAACTGATGAGTGGGGGTTGATTGACATTTGCGAACTTTTCGTTTAGTTGATACTTGCGAACCTTTATTTCTTCAAAGGATGCCGCCATGTGATACTTGCGAACCCAGAGAATGAATCACTTTATATTTATAGTGCTCATCTTGGTGAGATGAGTAAGCTAATCGAGTAAGATAATAGACAACCTTGGTAATCGACGCATCACCAAAGCCCATGTTGTGAGGCGTTTGAGTTTGAATTTTATGTTTTTGGAGTTTCAGTGGGTCGCCGGTCCCACGTCTTCCCAGCTACCACTACCACCTTACTACAGCGTTGTACGGTACAACATTTTCCCTCTGCATTACAGGCTGGCGCATTTTATTGATGAAAATTAAAAGTAAAAAGGTTAGTCTGAGCTCAAAATTGGGTAACAGGTAAAGACAATGTCCCCATGGCTTCGATGAAGTGACGTCGACTGATTTTTCCTGTTGAATACTGGAGTTTAAGAAAGTTGATTTGCTCTTGCTTTGTCTTTTCTTGTGTCGTCAGTTTTCTTGGATTTTCCTTTGACTGGAGCTTGAAAGTACTTTCTAGCATGATTTCTTCCAGCTTTTCAAACAATTCAAAAATAGGTGGATGAGAAGCGTAGAACAGACTACTGATGTGTGTTTATGAAACGCTTCACAGCCAATAGCCATTCGTCGTGCGCTTTTCCTCACTTTCGATGCCTGCCCAAAGACAAGGTGGGAACTTTGATGAACTGGTGATGTACGTTCTTGCCAAATAGTCCAGATACTCTGTGATTGCGTCATCTTCTGGAGAATTTTCAATAACATCAAATGCAAAGCTTTCCAACACCTCTCTTTCTCTCTCTCTCTCCCCCCCCCTCCCTCTGTCTGTCTGTTCGTCTGTCTGTCTATCTGTCTCTGTCCATCTAGGCCAGACACTGATTTAAAAAAGAGTGAAGAAATCACTTCTTCACGGGAAAAGTCTGGGGAGGGGAGAGGTCTTCAC
>JAUEKT010017113.1:0-10239 GCA_031762655.1 Doris verrucosa
CAGTCTATTTTTCCATGCATATTTTCTGTCTTTGTTCTGTCGGGGCTATTCAATAACTTTGTCTATTATTCACCTATAGGTTTGTTAGGGGACAGAAAATAGCAAAGCTCTTCATATCACCAGACATGATTAAATCATGCAGCAAAGCATGGAGCAGATATTCTTTTGCTCGAGAAGAACAAAGAATCAAAGAATATGATGGAAAAGAGGCGGTTAGAAAGAGAAAGATTGATGAAATTGGGGAGCTCATTGTGAAAAAGAGAAGGCTGCAAATGGATATAGAAAACCTAATTGGAACTGCGGATGACCCAAGTGAGCAGGCTGAAAAGGCTTCATCCAAATCACAGCATGACCTGCTCATTAGGAGCAATGCCCTAAGGAGGTATTCAAAGGCGAGAAGCATGGAGCTAGATGCTGTGTCTTCTCAAATATGCAGGAAAGAGAAGGAGCTACAGTAGATTAGGTCTACTCTTTGTACATAGTGTAAATAGTGTTATGTTGTGACAGTAGGGTATTGGTATGTTATATATTTTGTTAGAATGTGTAAGGTAGGCACACAAACTTTCACCGTGAAACAGGATTATTTTGATGCTCCATCTCAGTATTCTCACCTCTGCACAGTTCCTGGACTTTGGACCCCTTGAGGTATATTATACTTAATACAATATTGCTATATTTATGTTTATAAACCTTTTTGGGGTGCTTGATCGAGAGTGAAAATGGTAGGATTTTTGTTTGGGTTGGTAGGATTTTTTATTGCCACATTTGCCTGGACACCCTGTACATTTGTGTAACAAAATAATATAGACTTCAAGAAAATAAAGAATGGACCAAAAGACACAAACTTCTTTTTAATAGCCCATAAAAAAAAGATATGGCTTCTTTCATCACAATAATATAATCTATAATCTATTGGAAATCCTTTAAACTGAAGACTTTTTTTCAATATGAAAATTTCTGATAAAATACTACAATTGTGTATATAGTGTTATATTACTATTATTATTAAACCTAAGTCAAAAATGGGAGAGGGGCCAAATGAAATAGCCTAAGTCAAGAATGGGCAGCATGAGTGAAGATAGCAAAACGATACCAATGGCAAATATGAGGAGACAGCGAATTCCTGTAAAATTTAGGAGTAGTAGTATTAAGCTAGTTGTGTAGAATTCAAATTTGAGTTTAATAAGAAGAAATTTTGGGATTCATTCAGTAAAGAGTGAAAGTGCTGTGAATAGATCTACTCGTCACGGTCATAACACTCTTGCCTAAGTCATTTTTAAATGTTTTGAGAAAACATGGTTGGAAGTGTGTTGCCCAAGTCATCACATGACCTACGTAAAACATAAAAAACAGCGATTTCTCTCAAAATACGGAACAAATCATAGCCATTCCAAGATGGGAAAAGAAACACATTTCTGCTGATTATGACAGTACCAATAACTCAAAACCGCCAAAAAATGACTTAAGCAAGAGTGTTATGACCGTGACGTACTGTCAATATCTAACAAACGAGGTCAGAGTTTCAGGCTTTAGCTCAAGTTAAGTCAATTTAACCAAAGTGCATGTTGTATGTTTCAAATGAGCCTGCCATTTGCGAAGGTTAACATCGCTAACAGATAATTATTACCTTCTTAAGTTATGAGACATGCTCTCAGTAAGATAAGAGAGTATTTCCAGTGTGCTTCATCCACAGATGAAAGATAATAAATAACAAAAATATGAGATATTGTCATCTTCCACGTTTCATCTCAAGACAAACAATGTATACATAATTAACAATAAACACTCTGTCATCAACATTGAACTTCCCAATATTTGTTTTCATACTGTTCGTATGCATGTTTTCCTGACAAGTTGACATCATACATGACTGCAATGCTATCAATTTCCAGGAAGAATGGGCCCTCTCCTTGATCACCGGCAGTAATGCCAAAAAAGTTAATCATCTGCAGTGGCAAGTGCTCTTGTCTGTCTTGAATTCGGCCAGAATGAGATATGAAGAACTTGGCAAATGGAATCTGAAATGTGCAAAATACACATACTATTACTATTTATTGTTCAGTCATAAATTAAGATTGTGATTCATTTCAGGGTTGTGTAACTCAAAAAGCAATGAATCCAATTCATACATAGATGAGGGAAGTAAAATAATTTTCACTTGACGAAAAGTAAAAAAATGAAGTTCCTTCTAGGCCTTGACAGACCCAAAGAGCCGGATCTTATTCCGGTTCCTGTACCTTTAAGTGGAACAGATGCATCCACTGGACACTAGTCTATAGCAGGTTTTACCCCCTAGCCCTTGCTGATACTCATTTACACCTGTATCGAGTGAAGAAATTGGAGTAAATTTTCTTGCTCACAGAAAACACATGATGGTCGTTGACAAGATTTGCACTCCATACCTCTCAGACAGCAGACCGATGCCCTAACCACTTGATAAAAAGAACCTACTTTAACCTTAATTTATACCATCTGAGACTTCCCTCTTAAAATAATTACGCAGTTAATGTATTGTAGAAAGATGTCACACATGGAGGCATGCTCATAATCACAGTCACAACGACAACTCCTACATAGCACATGAAACAGAAATTTGCTGTGTCAAGATCTGCTGCCCAAATAAACTTGAAAGTCAGTGCAGAGATGAGGAAAAATCAGTAAATGAGAAATTTGTCAGTATCCTTAAGCAAATATAAAAAAGAATTCAACATGAGGGTCCTAAAACTAAACTTATTTAACACTTAAGAACAAGATGTGGTAAATTTCCTACTAACATTTAGTCCTCTGTTTTAAAATGTTCATTTCCCATACTCCTTCCTCAATAACAAAACGATCAACACTTCCTGTGAGAGCATATTCATCGTTGAAAAAAAAAGTATAATACACTAGTACTACATATATAGTAATGAGCAAATCAGTAAGAGTGATAAGTCTGTTGTTATGTTCTAATAAATGATTGCCAACAGAGACAGGTTATAATATAAGCAACCACTTGGTACTGATTTATGTTTGAGTCAAGCAACACAAGTGGGCAATTTTGTCACCCAGAAGATGCATACACTCCAACTCGACACTACAGGGATAATGGGACCAGAGAAAAAACCCTGTAATATCTGAATCCCTGTTATATCATATAGGCAAATAAGCATCAGTAGCCATTTCGCCTGGATTATTTGGATCGTAAATCGATGCTCTCACTGCCATTACTACCACTGCCACGTGTAGAGTTGAAAAGAATGAAAACAACTTCACTGCCCTCACTCATTACTATCACAGTATTTCACAATAGTACCCACTGACTGAATACAGTCACCTGTTAGCGTTGGTCCACAGCTTCTCTAGATCTAATTTCACAGTACTAAAACCCAAGGGTGTTTTTTTTCTTTCACTGTTATGGGATCTCTGTTATAAGTGATTACCAGTATGCTCCTTTAGGGCCCTGTTATTGTTGAGACAATTTAACAAAAAAAGAAAAGAAAAGAAAAGGGATTTGAAATATGCCTCTTATCGCCAGACCCCATGATATCTGGGCCTGCCGTAAGTGCTTTTCACTGTATATACAAAGGACATGGCAAGATTTAAGCCAGAAATCTTTCAGGCAATCTGACTAACAACTTGCCTATTGTACCTCCAGTGGTAGGAGTCTCAAATTTAGCTTCTGAATCGGCTCAGCCAAGTATGGGGAAAAGTGTTATGAAAAAAATCAAGACAATGAAGTCTTGTACTCTTACTCAATTCTCACTCAAACAAAAACTGATCAAAATTCCTGTATATTGGCAATGCACTGTTTGTCTCCTTTTTGCCAAGAGCAATAATGCTACGTACGAGACAATATTTTAGTAATCAATTTCAGAAGGTACTAAATAATCAGCTTCATTTGTATTAATAAAAAGAAAAACAACATCCCCACTTCCCCTACAAAAAATCAGACATAAAAGACAGACTTTTATATTTAGAACAATTAAGAAAATTGAAAATGAAATATATCACCTTCACATTTTGCCAATAAGGGCCTCCTCTGGTATACAGTGGAAAAGTCCATCTGTTCAACCAGTTGACATCAAAGTGGTAATCACAGCCAATGACGATCATGTAACTTCTTCCATCACCTCTCACCCGTAACAGTAAAGAATTGAAGAGTGACCAATCAATTCTGCTAGGTCGACGAAATGATTTCTGTGGTGGTAAATGTAAGAGGAAAATGAAAGCAATGCACAGAATTTTAAGGAATCATATTTTAAAGTAGGAAAGTAAAAAATACAGAATGGCATCACAAAGGGCAAGAAAAAATATCATTTACGCAGCAATAGGTTTATTAGGATAAATACAGCAAATGTATATGAAACATTTTAGTCTGAAATCCCCTAGTCCTAAACTAATGGTGGTTTGAAAATTTCACCTCATCCGCAACTTTTCAAAACTAACGTCATCCACATGATATAAAATCCTTAGTGAAAATTATGCAGTTTTTAGAGTTTTTGTATACTTCAAGTAGGCCTATTGTTAGTACAGTTGGAAGCTGATATGTTCAAGTTTCTTTGGCCATTCCAAGTCTGTTCAAAAGTTCAATTTAAATAGACATGCTAGCCACATGATATGACACGTCTAGCTTGAAAATACATACCGGTAAATCCCAAAGGATGTGCAGATTATTATTTAAAAACAGGAAAATTACAAACCATTGGTTTAGGTGCAGTTATGTTTGCATATCCGGCATATTTTGTCTTGCCATCTTTGGGAGGTTCTTTGCATAAGTGTCCATGGAATATTCCAGTTCCATTTTTACTGTAAGTGAAATTTGCTGTGCTCTTCCCTCCTTGATTGTCTTGATCTGCTGTAACAAACCATTTCTCAACTGACGCTCTGTCATTGAATCTGAGAAGAGACCAATGACAAAAGGAAAACGTGTCAGAGAAATAAATTCCTCGTGGATATGTTCTGCGAAGGAACGCGTATGCAACTAGCAGTAGAATACGTGTTAGTGATCAGTAAACTGCAACAACCACAACAACAACAACAACAAAAAAGACAAAGGTGGACTTATACTTAGTACCCCCGCATACATGCAGGCTCACCAACTACACCATTAATTTGTCCTTCATCTGGTCACTTCAATATAAAGTCCACATCAACTTCCAGTTGAGCGGCCTGTGAGGCGTATTATTATAGCAGTGCGAGAAGATCTTTCTCCGCCTTTACTCATCGTCAACTGAGTGGAACGAGGCAATTGGAGTTATGTTCTCGCTCAAGGACAATACACCATGGCCCGGGCTGCAGTTCGAAGACAGAACCTCCTGGTCAGCATTCCCACGCGCTAACCATCCAACCACCGTGGACAATTGCGGAAAGGAATGGACGTTTGTTGAAAGTAAACAACGTACAGTTTCGAAAAGTATTCTTTTGGGACTTATTCTCGAGAGCTAAAAATATCGGGGTTTTTTGTTCTGTTCTGTTTTGTTTTGTTTTGTTTGTTTTGTTTGGGTTTTTAGGCTTTTGTTTTGTTTTAGGTCATCTTGTACAAACTTTATCGCTCAAATAAGTTGATATAGTATAATTTCCATTAAAATGTGAAGAATTCATAGGCTAGAGTCTACATCTAGATCTAAATCATACCTCCAGAAATCTATGCATTGGTACATTGTGAATGAGGCAATACAAGCTTAATGGCGGATAGTCGACAATTATTGCGATATTTAACGGAAATATCCATATTGTATATATTACATTCTAAATGAGTACCGGCATTCAAATTTTCCTATTGAACTCGTGTCTTCTTGTCTATTTTCTTCTGGCTATAGGAAAGGCGTGTTGTTATTTTCAACGTTAGCCACTTAAAATAAGTTAAATACATAATATCAATCATAGTCGTCTGGTGCTTGAACACCTGGATTGTATGCTGCAGGTGGGGAGTTTGAATCTCTCCGGGGGACATTGTGTCTGTCCCGTCTGGTGCCTTGTTCCTACGGTGACCCTAAGTTTTCGGTTCAATACCTTAAGACCAATTTCCATTCGGCAGCCACGATGTTAGATTACCGAGGAATGAAGGCAGCTGGAATTCCTATATTTAGTGATCCTCTTAAAATATTTTCCTTACGAAGAGTGTTTTCAACGAACAAAAATCAAATTAAGATAAATATAAAGATAATGAATAAACATCCTTTTGATAATTTTGAGTTTTGATTAAGCCGCTGAATGTTATTGAATGTATTTCAACATTCACAAATACAATGTGTAGTTTTGCCGGAGAATGTTGAATTTAGATCCAGTTTTTTGCACCTTCCTCGTAGCTAATGTCAAATGTGGTATATAACCATAAAATACCAAGATCAAGATTTTGAAGCGAAAAATAAAGAATCCTAAATATGTAGATTCTGAGCGCAGGTTTGGTTATATTATCAGACAGATCGTGACCTTCATTTGTAATGTTCCAGCAACTTTTTAAGTACCGTTAACTACAATTTAGATCTACGTACAAGATTTTTAAATGGTTGGAAATTTTCACTCCTCTTCGCAACGTCTTTTCTCTCCCATTACCGTCACTTCCCCGCCTTAAGTTCGTCTGTCTTTGCTTTCTCCACGACTGACAAAATCGTCCTCTCGAAATTTACCGCCAAATTAAGAATCATTGGAGAAGTCGATAACGAAGTTTTGGCCGGTGTCCAGCTGCTAAACTGGCACGTTCGCTGACCGTTGAGCACTTTTGCTTTCTGGCTGAAGTTGGCCCGGGGGCGAGATTTTTTTTTGGGCGTATCATAGTCAAATCTAGGTCAGGGAAACCCATGGCTGGGGTTACCCGATGATCACGTGACTAGGCCATGCCCAAGCGAAAGCAAAGTTAAGATAATTTTATTAGGCTCAGGACATTGAAAATCTTTTGGGGTTTTTT
Source organism: Doris verrucosa (assembly GCA_031762655.1). Lineage (NCBI taxonomy): Eukaryota > Metazoa > Mollusca > Gastropoda > Nudibranchia > Dorididae > Doris > Doris verrucosa. The sequence continues at coordinate 6,887 of JAUEKT010017113.1, forward strand.
GTTGTTTTTTAAAACTAGATCTAGATCCAGATCTATCTAAATCGCGATCTAGTAAGGTTCAGACACCTAGATCTAGATTTAAAGGCGTCTTGATCTAGAATCTAGTAGATCTAGATCTAGATCTAGATGAATCTAGATTAGAATCTAGATCTAGCATGTAATCTAGATACATGTATCTAGATCTAGATCTAGAGTGTTCAGAATAGATCATCTTGAATCTCTAGTCTTTTGTCGTAAGAAGACAAGTCAATCTAGAATCTAAATCTAGAATCTATCTAGATCTAGATCTAGATGTAGAATCTAGATCTTGATTCTAATCTAGATTCATCTATAATTCAAACTGCTCGCCCAGGAGCAAGTACGTCAACGTCAGTGTGAAATCTGAGTGGAAGCGTGAGTCTTCAATAAGCCGTCTGGCATTACAGAAAGGTGTTGACAGTCAGTTGGGCAGCCTAGATCAAGACGCCTTTAAATCTAGATCTAGGTGTTTGAAATTTACTAGGTCGCGATTTAGATAGATCTGGATCTGGATCTAGATCTAGTTAAAAAAACAAAAACAACAACAATAAAAACCCCCAAAGATTTTCAATGTCCTTAGCCTAATAAAATTTCTCTTAAATTTGCTTACGCTTGGGTTTGGGCTAGTCACGTGATCATCGGGTAACCCCCTGACCTAGATTTGACTATCAAGTGTACGAATTGCAGGCGGGCGTCGGCTTAGAGTCTCATTATACCAAAGCCCTGCAAAGGCAGTAAAATGATTAGAGTTATTATATTCTCACGTTTTGGGCTCAGCAGCTTATATATCTGGCCATGTGCAAAAAAAACCGGCTCGGCGCACAGAGCATGTTATGGTGTTTTTGACACGCGTAGCAGTGCAATTCTGACGGACTCGGGAGGAACCCAGGGTTCAAAGAGTTAAGGAAATCATCAATGCACTGAAGAGCGAAGAGAAGAAGCAATTCCCGCCATATCCAACGACGTTTAATAGCGCATATCTTTACGCTGCCCGAAGGGCAACCCAAGTGCAGGTTGGCATTTCAGGTACCCTGTGATGTGTACATTCAAATAAGAACAAAAGTTAGATATTATGTCCGTGTACAACTCCTTCACCTACATCTACGTGTTATCTTTTGCTTTCAACAGCGAGTGGTGCCGGAGTAGTGATAGTGGTGATAGGATATATTATTTCCTTCCGTCTCTCTGTTCCTTTCTGTTCCGCCTTACCTCAACTCATTCTTAGATGATCGACAATGATTGACGAGATAGATTTCCAAAAGCACTGCCTTTGAAAAAAAGCATTTAAGGCTTAGGACATAAAATACTTCTAGTCGTCAGTATTTTACGGCCCTTACCAAGCTTTAAGAAGTGGATGACGGGGGGAAACAACAAACAGGTACTCGATGAACAGATGGCACACGAGCTTACATTTTATTGCAGTATTTAAAAAAGCATTAATTAAATCCCCCATAATCGGATTCTGGAAAGCGATGATAGTCGAAAAGGCGACGCAATAATGCTAACCATAATTCATTTGCCGTTATTCAGCGGCTTTACAATGTTTACTAAGCTAAGATTCAATAGGTGACATACCGTACCTGTCTAAACATTCATGAATTGATGAACCCGGTGTTGGTACCGCAAAGTCAATGAGTAGTTCCCCGTTCAACCGTGAAATCAAAAGGCGCCAAGCAGAGCCGTGGCCTACAAAGAACGTTTTGCGTTGATACAATACGTTAATAAGCCTACCCTTCAATACCTGTATAATTTGGTCTTTCTTGAAGTACCCAGTAAGTGGTCCTTTGATAGGCCGGTGTTATGATATGCCTTGTGATAAGCCGGCTTCTTGTTATGTCTCCACAATCAGGCACTTTTTCCCAATGGTACGCACTCACCCACGACAATCATCGCATGACCTTCACTGTCCTTGACCTAGATTGAATTTAAATTGCGTTTATAAATATATAAAATGATATTATATAGTGATCAATCGTATCTGCAGTTATATGAGGTGTTTAAAAAGTCCGTATACTTCATTGGTGTTTTAATAAAGTATAGCGCTTTGGCCGACGAACTGTGTACGGTACTTCGGTCACCGTGTGAGTGGTGTGTAAGAATCGAGGCGATCTGAACTCGACACGTTCGTGATTACTTTGTTAAGTTTTGACATTACACATGACATCTGCAATATGTACCAGTGCACTTTTGAGATAGTAAATGTGTGATCGTGCGTTGTCTTGTCTTCATTTTCCCTTTTGTTTATCCATCCAAGCGCCTTAGAGCATAGCATCATGGATTTGAGCGCTATATAAATGAATATCATCATCATCTCGCTAGACTAGTAGACTCGTGTAATAACACTCGAGTCAGAGCCTAAGCTTAAGTCAGAGCCCTGTACTTGAAAACATGCCATTGAGTCTACTGACTTGACTTTCCGAGCACCCCGATTTAATGCTCATGGCGATTTCCAATGGCTTTTTACTCCCTCGGCCTACATGATAGACCAAAGCAAGCCGTGCACGCAGGCTGCCGGGTTTCCGTACAATTCTTCCGGCAATGGGAACATTGTCTTTAATGGCCAGAAATGTAATTACTGAGGGAGGTGGCATTACTTGTATTGCTTAAGGATAAAAGGCACGAACCAAGCACGACACAAGCGCGTTTGATCGGACCGAAGTTCGAACGAAGAGCGTCACGACACGATCCACATTCACGGAACTAGCACGACACAAGCGCGTTTGATCGGATCGAAGTTCGAACGAAGAGCGTCACGACACGATCCACATTCCGGGAACTCACAGAGATACGATTACCTTATGAGTGAAATTCAAAGGCTAAGCGTAGTGACGTACTAGACGCGGCAAACCGCTGCCGCGCGCGGGCGCTGTAAAAAACAACAACCGTGGACTAAAACGGAACACTTTGTTTCTCGCACACAGTTTTGTTTCTACTCTGATTATTTTTTTAAAGATGAATGCTATGAACGTCACCTCTACTTTAATCACTAATGTTGTGCTATGCTGCGAATTTGTCCTGAATTCACAGTTTTGGAAGGACGCGTAGTTTCCGGCTTCCTGGCATATTATTTCACCAGGCCCGGTAGCTCTTTACCCAGAAAGGTGGTGTTGACGTGTTGTTCTATGATGAGACCTGACATACTAGAGAGACCGTCGCCGCGCGCGGGAGCGGTTGCCGCTGTCTGATTTTTGTTCTGCCGCGCCTGTCGGCCGCAACCACGCGCGGGATCGGTTTTCAGAGACAACACATGTTATGGCCAGTGACATACTATCCCGCTCGCCACGGCGGGAGTTTTATTGCAGTGCAATCATCCGGTGCACTTTGTTTCTCGCACA
>JAUEKT010017224.1:0-10234 GCA_031762655.1 Doris verrucosa
AAAATGAAATTCCTTAAAGTTGACTTCATTTTATAAGTAAAAACACTAAAATGTAAATATCTCGAAACTAGGTTTTGCAGAAATATGTGTTTTTCCGGAGTACGGCAGAGCAGTCTGACACTCTAACCACTAAATGGCCACTGTGTCTCCATGTGACTTAGCATGCCCGAGTCCAAAACCTGCTAAGGACGTTTTGACTGAAGATGGTATGGTCTGTAAAGGAAAAATTGTCATGGCATGCCATCTCAAAATCTTATGTGTCACAGAGGAGAACTAAAACACATAAATCAAATAACAAATCTATACTTTTACTGTTTATTGAAATACTTTATATTTTTATTCATCAAAGGCAAGTATTACTACATACAATATCACAAACAATAAATGAATGATTTCATAAGTTAATTTAATTCTCTCTCTCTCTCTCTAATTTTTAAAGCAAAACATGCTTATCATTCTCTGAACTATTCTTCTGGGTATCGGCATACATTCAAAAACACATGAACACGCATGCACTTAAAACATGCCCTCATACACGCATACAAACACAGGCGCACTTATACACACGTCCACTTACACAAACATAATCTAATACATTCCTATTTCCATTGCTTCAGTATTCTCAACCAGTATTCAATAATCCACAATCATGCTTCATGCAACAGCTGTAACCATCTGACTGGATCTATACTTAAATCTTGTCATAGTGTGCACAAAAGTCAACAAGTAGGTATGAATAAAGTTTGACAGCCTGGGAGTACTCATGTTCATCTAAAAATAAAAATTGTTTTCTGCTGTCTTTATTTTCATTTTTGCTTTCTTTGTTTTGATTACAAATTACATGAAGAGAAAAGTAAAAGTCCTCTCTTAAAACCCCCCACAAAAACAATAAAAACAAACAATAGAATCTTATCACCTAGAACCTATCAATTCCCATATTGCACGCAATGCCCACCATTCCAGCAGTATTTTCCGCCCCTCTTTATATACTAATCTACTTTAAATACTTAGTTCTCCTGAATGTTAGTCGTCCCAGAGGCATATTTACGTTAATAAAACAATTGATCAGTTCTTTTCCTTCTGAGAAAAATCAACCCTTTGGGGGCGAGAGGGAAAAAGACTTACCTATAAGAGGAAAAAGCCTGTCATTAGATGGACAATAATGAAAGTTTCGATAAACGATAAAGAAAATTTGCGATAGAGACAAATTTTATGCAAGTAGAAGTCAGGGCCCGGTTGCATGACGCACAGTTAGGGCTACCTGTCAGCTAAATCCCTAACTGCAAGCTAAAATCATTAACTAACATCATGATTTCAGCTTCTTGTAGTTAGGGATTTAGCTGACAGGTAGCACCTAACTGTATTATGCAACCGGACCTAGGTGGCTTTATAAGGTAGGCCTACGTGGTGACTACTGATGAGAGAAAATCAAGCCTACACAGGACAAGAATTGAGTTGGGTGTGGTTTTTTTAATCTATGACCTACTTTATTTTTATATAGAGAAAATATCAAGTTCCTGCTGTTTTGAATAGATGTATTAGGAAAGTACTTCTTCGTACTGAGGTATAGGATAACGATACTGCCGTATGTCAAAATTTAGAAAGAATGATTCATGACTGAAAATAAATAATTATCGTTGTGCAATTAATGTGTTCGTTTTGATTGAACAGTCATACATCAGAACGTTGACACCCACACATCAGGAAGTTGGCACCCAGACAGAATCACACAACAGCCACACCAATCAGATCACTCTAAGTGGAGAAATTCATGACACCCAGAATCACACAACAGACACACTAATCAGATCACTTTAAGTGGAGGAATTCATGACACCCAGAATCCCACAACAGCCACACCAATTTGATCACTTTAAGTGGAGGAATTCATCAACAAAGTCACAGCAACTTAGCAATGGGAATGCAGTTTTCATCTTTGATAATGATCAAGTGGGGGAAAGGTTTAACAACGTTCTCTTTACTTTTCATTCAATTCTTGAGAAGTTTGATGATCTGAGAAGAGAGAGACAACGTTTTACTACTACGAACGACACTCAACAATGTAATGGTAGTAATAATATTCAGCATACAATCATCACATTTTATGTTTGTATTGGCTATACAATCACCAGTTATTGGGGTAAGGGGGATAGGGGGGATAGGAAGAAATCCAACAAAATTCAACATTGTAAAATAACACACTCCCAAAAATAATAAGAGCTTTAAAAAGAAATCTTTGAATGCCGGAATACTGGAAATCTTGTGGTTGTCGTCTTTTTAACAATGTTTTTATTTCCCTTCACTGAGCTAAAACAACATGAAATTATATGATCCTTGCACAATTTCTTTGAGCGTGAGCATGTTTTGCGCTGCAAATATAATATCAGAAGTGCGACGTACAACATTTTCTATTGTATTTGATTAAAAAGTCAAACACGCCTAATAAAGAAAGAGAAAAGCATTGAAAGATTTAATTTAAGTCATCAGGAAAATCCATCTGCAAAAAGTTTGAAGTTGGCCAAAAATAAAATAAAAGAAACGCCCTGATGCCAGAATTTTTTCTGCTTTTAAACAAATGCAGATAAGAAGATAAAAAGATATACAAAAGAAGATACAAACAGTAAACCCAACCCTCCAATAAGATAAGAGCAAACCCCATATCCCCCACTATTCCCCCACCCCCAACACCACCCCGAAAAAGAAAAAAAAAGTTTGAAAAAAAAATCCAAAGGAGACCTCACTTACAAAGTGGATTATACCATCGGGCTCAAAATAGAATTAAATTTGACATTGTCTGGGCTGTCCGAGGGCACTGGCCAAATCGAACAGACACCTCAAATAATATGAAATAAATGAGCATTGTTGCCGCAAACAATACTGATACAAGACACACTATTACTGAAGCCTACAAAATGTATATTTTTTGTACATGATAGATGCATCTTAAAATACTGCGGTGCACTCACACGCCTGAAATAGCATAATTGCAACTAAACCATGCCGTGTGCGACAGAAAAAAATCCTGTAAAATGTTTTTTTGAATGCAAAACATTTTGCAGAATCTTTTCTTGTTACATGTGGCAGAATGGTAGCCAGTACCAAAAAAAATCACGCAATGAATATCCAGATTCCATGACCATGGATGAACTAAAATCTGCGATGATAACGGTCAATTCGCCGGATGGTAATACGACTGCTGTAAGTCAAAATTGAGAAAGAATGACTTACCGCAGTAGTAATTTCTAGACTGCGAATTAAAACAATGAAGCCAGAGGAGCCACTAACACATGTAGCCAGTTTTATTTCAACAGGTGTGCTCAAGGCCTAAGCCTATCCTGTTAATGACTTGGTGGTTCCTTGGCGAATTGAAAGGTTTTATGGAGATATACTAGGTATATAAAGGTCCTTGAGCCAATTGGTATCTTGGACACTTGCTGAGGTATTAACTTAAATTTTATGCACTCATGCTCGGGTACACTTACAATCTCGAACATAAATAATACATGTTGAAGAATAAGACATTTTTGTTTGTTCTTTTATGTTGAGCTTGTGTGTCACCATAGTCCTGTATTGTCTTTCTCTCGCAATCCCAATATCAACCATCATAGTCAATCATCAAATGTGCGAACTCATATGCATTTTAAATGTCTGTCTGTCTGTCTGTCTGTCTGTCTGTCTGTCTCTCTCTCTCTCTCTCTCTCTCTCTCTCTCTCAACAAATATGAACAGATTAAAATTGACTTCTGGTGAAACGTGATTTGCACAAAGATAGTTTACATCATTGACCAAAAAACCATCTTTACCAAACCTTCCTAAAACTCAAAAATATGACACTGCCAACACAAACAAAGTCACAACAGGAATAATAACAACATTCTCAGTCTTATATGAACAACTCGAGAGAAACTAATCCACTCAGAATAAATCTCAAGTTGTTCTTCTGGCTGATTTCCTATGGCGAATAAACCAGAATTGTCACAAATAAGAGGGGAAAAAACATTAACAACAGGTACAAAATCATGATTGCGAAGAAAAAAAAAAGGAAAAAAAAAAGAAAGTTCGTTGAGCTTGCCCAAAATAAGAAAAAAATTGAAGTATTTATTTTAATCTCCTCTTTCAAAATGGAATTATGTTGGAAACCGTGAACTTTGTACATATCATACAACATCCCTGAAAGTGTTGCAGGAATTACGATTACTTAGATCTAAAATATACAGTAGTGACCGACTTTGTGTCCACCAAGCCATCTGTCCATTCGCCTAGGTGGCCATTTTTAACACCAAACATTTTTTTTTACTTAAAAATATACCTCTCTATATGGCCAATTAAGGTCATTATTTCACTTATGAGGTGGTTTCGCTTGGCCAAAATGCCTCACTTCTCATGTTTTCTTGTCTTTTTATAGCAGAAATTGAACTACCGAGATTGAATGAATAAGCCTTGTGAAGCAAGACACAGCTGTATATATACTATCGTATCAGTTTGGAGTAAGCAGCCGTCCTGTTCTAACCATTTTCCTCAGCTCACCCTTTGTTAAATTGTAAACCACCATGAAAGCCCGCCCATTCCCCCATCCCTTCCTCTCGTTCATCCCTTATGAAAGAGAAAGAATTGCAAACACTGCATGTATGTTATTCAGGTGTCATCGCCTGACTGGCTGAGTCTTTTTTTCACTGCCATGGTATCAAATGTCCATTACATTTTTTGCTACCACACTTGATCGTCATATACATATCACTGAACCTAATCTAGTTTAGAGTTGAGTTTCTTGCTAGTTACCTAATAAGCCTACATGAGGGCTGACTATGTATTGCTTCCAGTTTATGGCTCTTGCATGCAGATCAGCTGGAAAATCGGTTTTCGCATATAAGCGGCCGTTTCGGCTAAGTGCCTGTTTTTACTGCTTGCCCCGGACCAGACACATAAGCAATCACTACTGTATTATAGATATATATATAAACATACATATATATACATGATATATTTACATGTTACATACAAATATATATACATTCCATTGGATGGTTTAAGTTGGAAGAAGGAAAAAACAGCATAGACAAAGTAAGAGAATAGGAGACGCAGTAGGACTGGTAGTAGGAGAATATATCTTGTCACGTTTATTGTAGCTTCCTTTTGTTTTTCTTTTTAAAATAGCCAAGAAAGAGGAAGAAGTACTCAGTGACAAAAAGGAAAGTAAAGTGTCTGTACAATGAACAAGAATGCAGAAAAACACAGCAACAACGTCATAGAACAAAAAGCTGCCTAGTGTAGTACTTTACAATTCTTAATGTCTTCCAAGGATAAAAGTTTCCTTTCAATTATTTTTGTATTTCCCTACAGCTTAAATCAAGACACTAATAAAAAAAAACACACACTGGGGTCCAGCGATCTGCAATGACAGCCTACTCAGATTGAAAGCGCGCAAGCTTAGACTGAAATATAAATATCTACCTCCACATCAGATCACTTGATATCAGTCCACATCTGACTGCTTATGCAAATTCTATTTTAAAATCTTAAATTTTAAATTTACAAACGACGTCTGTTCATTATTAAATTCAACTCTAATCTTTCATCCTTTAGGTGGAAAATGATTAGACCTACTTTATACAAATTTCAGACATCACCTACAACTTCATTGCGCTACGATTAAATTATGAAAGAATTTGAATTTGGCTGAAACAGAGTAGACTGTGTTCACACTTCGTAGGAAACTTGTGGAAGAAGCGTCAAAAGTAACACGTCAGAACGACGCCACCCACCAAAGACATTGTCTTTTTGTAAGCATGACTTTGACAACAGCACCAGACCACTGCCATGTGCAAAAACAATGACTCTGCATAACGCCCTGTGCAGAGAATTTTATGGAGTTTTGTCCAACAAGGCAGAGTAACTCATTATGGTAGGTCCCAAAATTTCATGCATGCAGTGAAACAATTAGTTACGTTACAATGGGATCAAACTGGTGGTTTGAGATGAAGTGAAATCATTGGACACAATCTGTGAAATCAAACCACTTTAAACAAATAATACTTTTAAACCAGATCTATGTACAACGCCATTTTTACAAGCTTAGATAAACATCAATATATAAGAGTATCCTACAGATGGAATTTGATAAATTTTGAGAATCCTACAGATGGAATTTGATAAATTTTGAGAATCCTACAGATGGAATTTGATAAATTTTGAGAATCCCTATCAAGTCTCATTTATAAACACATTGACCCCAACACAAATCAAACGAATAATTTTTTATCACAGAAAAAAATAAGTGCCTTGACACAATTGACAACAGGTGGGCTCAAATCATGACATATCTTTTAACATGGCAAATGAAACGCAAAAAATGAGACAATGAGATCACAAACCATGACATGACACTACGCAATCAGGTAACAGGTAAACGGTGACAAGAAAACACAACGTGGATTTGTTTACACCCAATAAATCCTGCTCCTCCCTACTGAGAAAAGAATTTGTCTGCCATCGGTGCGGCAATCTGCTATTATCTCAAGGGTTTTTGTATAAAATCCTCATTTCTTTCTCCTTCCATTTTCTTCATCTTTGTCTTATTCTCTATGCAATATAAAACATAAAGATTCTTTTTTATCAATCAAATACGAAACAAGCAGCTTTGTATGCACTACCTCGCTCAACAGCTGAAAACAGTCTGAATTCCTCTGATGACGATTTCAAATTACGTAAACTAACCGAAAATACTATTTTCACCCCTTTGTAAAGAAATTTTAATTTGTCTTCAACCTTTCTATAGGAAACAGCATTGTTGTTTATTATGACCAAGGTATAATCAACATGGAACTTGAGTCATTCCAGGATTACAAATAAAAACCAAAGAGACCAACAAAAACTCAGAAGACAACATCAATTTCAAAATATTTGATACCGCTACTCTGAAGTAAGTAAGAATTAAAAAGTCACAATCACTTGGGAAAAAAACGGCTGCTAGTTGTTGTCCATTGCTTACATTTGTCAGCCTTTCAATATTAGTATTTGGTCTCCAATATGAAAGTTGAGAACAGTACGTTGTTCATAACATAAGCCCATAGCAACCAACCTGCAATTCAGCTGGTGCGACGGCATGTGAGGAAAAGAGAATTGTTGCAACTGAGCTAAGAGGCTCAAATCCTTTCGGAAAGGCAAAAGTGCAAAACATCAATCCCAGCGATTAACTATGCTCCCATGTGCAACAAACATAAAATCTCTGCACCCAGAGCATTTTACATTGTATTCGTAGCCCATGGCAGTCTAGCAGTGCAAATATCAGTGCCGGCAGTCGGTATCCCTTTGCCTCATTGCAGCGTAATTTTGAGAGCGTTAACAGGACAAAGATCGCTGTGCATCAGCGGACCACGGTCCCAAACTTTTTAATGAATTGACGGCCATCAATCATCGATGTGACAGACGATCAATAATAATAATAATAAAATTCACGTTAACTACTAGTAGCTGTTTGCTTTCCACTTTGAAACCACCTCACTCCAAAAATCTTTAAAAAGTTTTGGAAGCTGTCTTCGTGTTGGGAGTCGTCAGACATGTCAGCGTCCAACCGGCCTCCACTGAATGTCATGACCATTAGCACTCACTATTCGGTTGCCCGATTCGGAAACCACTATGTTTCATAACCATTAGCACTCACTATACGGTTGACCGATTTGAAAAGCACAAACTCGCCTCACTCCAGAAAGCCGAAGATGTTGGAGGCCGTTTTCAGGCTGGAGTTTGGCGTGCTGCTGTCGTTGGAGACGAACACCTTGGCCATGACGATGTCCTCCACCGTCTGACCTTTGACCCCTGTGGCCACTGCCTGGCACCAGTCCTGAAAGAACATGTCGGCCGTCTTGGGCAGGGCTGCCCCCGGAGGCATGCGCACTGACGAGGGCTTGCTGGATTGGGGGACGTTGTTCGTGTCCGACATCTGGCCTTGAGAGGCTGAGGCCGGGGATTGGGTCAGCGAGTTGCCGACCACGGGATCAGAGTTCGTGTCTGAGGTCAGAAAGTCGGGTTTGGGACTGAACTCGTCCCTCGGACCGCACGAGAGGTCGGAGGATGAAACTTCACCCCCAAAACTTGTCATAGGAGGAGGAGGAGGAGGCGGGTGTCTTCTAGAGCTGGAAGAAGAACAGACTTGGAAAAGTTGCTGAGGAGGAATCTTGTCCTCGGAACTGGAAGATGGAGCGGCGACTCTTCGGTCTTCAGCGGGATCCTTTTTCATGGGAATGACAGGGTTGCTGGCAGGTGAAGTGACAGGCATGTTAACGGGGACCGAGCTCATCACTTGGTCCGCGGTAGGCCTGCTGAAGACCGAGACAGGCATCGCACTGCCGATGCTTGAAAAACTGGTGAGGGGTGAAGACGACGAAGGCGTGATAGAGCTTGGGATGAACGGTGGTGGACAGGAAGTCCTTGACCCACTGGCAACCACAGAAACGTTGGCCGAGTTCTGATCCACCTCGCTCAACAGCTGAAGCAGCTGCTGTTTGACCGTGTTCGACTGGACGAGCTCCGCCATCTTCTTTCTGTCGTCACTCAGGACATCTTCGAGGACTCTCGTCGGCACTTTATAGGTCATGGCCACCTTTTCGCTCAAGTGAGCCTGCACAAGCCAATAGGGCATACCGGGGGTGTCCAACTTGCGACTGACCTTGACTTTCAAAGGGATGAACAATTTTCTGAAGATTTCCTTGTAGTCTTGCTCCAGCATGGCACTGGTGGGAGGCGAGTTTTCCTCCAGGCTGGACTGCTCGTTGGAGCAGTTTGAGGAGGCCGTGGACGGCACTCCCTTGAGGTCTTTGGAGGGCGCGTCAGACTCCTTGTGGGAACTGCCGGCCTCCTCGTTGCTGCGGTCATCGCTGGGAGTCAGATCGCTGGAGATCTTGGAGCAGTTGGACTGAGAGTCTTCCGTTTCCTGCTTCTGACCGTTGTCCGAGGCGCTCAACTCCTCACCGTTGCTCGCGTCATCACCGCTGAGAGAGCCGCCGTCTTTCTGACCGCTGACCACCTTGGTGATATTGGCCTCCGGCTGGGGCTGATCTGGCAAGTACACTGTGGTTATGTCTTCGTCGACAAAGGAGGTCTGAAAGAGAGACACACAAGTATGCAGCATGACAAAAAATTCATTGGATAGTATGTGTTTTGAGGATCCATGAGATGGATTCAAATTTAGATGACAATAATGGATTGTGTAGTGAGGTTGGTACTCTCAGTGACAAAGAAAGTACCTCAGATGATGAACAAGGTCCAGGTATCTATCTCAAGGTGCAGAGATGCCAACTACAGAGGAGCCAAAAGGACAAATGTGGAGATTTGGAGGGACAAGTGAAGAAAAAGAGGAACATAATGCAGCCACAACTGTTGTCCATTATCGCAAATGATGAAAACAAAAAGCTATGTCCAACAATTATAGAAATTAGTTAACGAACAGTAAATGGAATTTTGAAAAAAATAAATGGGGGAAGTAATGTTGAAAATAGACAAAATGGAGGGAAAACTGATATTTAGGAGGGACACAAGCTGTTTTGAGTTAATTTAAGGGACTGTCCCTCCAAAAGGGGAACAGTTGGCATCTCTGACGGTGATGGTGATAGATCTACAAAGTAGAACTGATGAATGGATTTACTTGGATCTATTTTATAATGAAACCATCCCCAGGTCATAAAATTATTTTGAATGTATTTTATTATGCAATAAAATGGTCTTTTTGCACCAAATTTGATTTAATGTGTAGATATTGCAATAAAAAAGCTTGAAAACCTACGATTTGAGTTTTTATGTTTTTGTTGGTTTTATTTCCTGTTTTAAAGTATGCCGAAGTCTCATTATCGACATTACACCCATTTACTTTTTAGAACCCACCAAACTTGATGCATTGAAAATCACACAAACCAAACAAAAATCAGCATGAAGGCCTAAGATACACTTAATTACATTATTGTAAGTATCTAACAGCGAAAATTAGTTGCTGATCGTTAAAAACGAGTATGTACGAGCCTTTCCTTTAGGGCCTAGTTTTAGAATGGTGTAAGATCAATAAAGAGGGCTGAGGAAAATATTCATTAGAGTTAAAAAACAGGGGAATCTTTTAATGAAAATGGTACAGTCATGAAAAGCAATGATGACAAAAACGGAAAATCAAAGTGAAACAAGAAAAGTATGGAAAATTGTGATTTTATTCAAGTTTTTGAAGTGCTGGACTAGCGTAATGTAGATGAAAC
>JAUEKT010017335.1:0-10234 GCA_031762655.1 Doris verrucosa
AGATCTACTACTAGATCTAGATCTAGATATCTAGCAGTGGCAGTAGATTTAGAATCCAGATTAGATGATAGATCTAGTATAGATCTAGATCTAGTCTGTTGCACTATACTCTATGTGTTAGGGTAGGTGGATCATATAAAATGTCTCCCCTTATTTGTAGGTAGATCTAGAGTTAGGCCTATATAAACACTAGATTCTAGGTCTTCGCACACATAAAGCTTACGATTAAGATTGAGATTGTGTTCTCGTGAATTTCCTTTTTTTTTCTCCTAATCCATTTACATCCCTGAATATAGCAGCCTGACCTATCTTGATGCTCTTACATTTATCTACGAGTTTATTTATCTGCAGGTTCATTGTTGATGTCAGTTCATGTATGATGGCTTGATTTAACATTTGAACTCAGTCAGTGGGCTCTATTTCAGATTGAATGGGCATTATCTGGAGCCTGTGGAAGCAGACTTGGTCTTAAGGAAATATAGATTTTAGATCAGAATGTCAGCCATTTCGGTGACAGATAGAAATCAGTCCACTTAATTTTGTTCAAGTTATTGTGCATCTGAAAAGGGGACATGGCTGTAGATTACTTTTGAGGCAATAGGTAGAATGCTTAAGTTCAAAGCCCTTAATCATGCATTTCACTGGCATGTTAAATGCTGATGTGCTTGCCACTCCTTGGTTTATGTACGATTGACGCGTTTGCTAGTTCATGGCTTAATGAAAGCTGACACAGCTATCTGGTCTAGTCAGAGGTCAGAGTCATTAGACTCTAGAAAGACTTTATCACATTCTTGTTCTCATCATGGAATCTCATTGGTTTTGTTTTCTTGAACGGTTTTCTCAAAACAGATCTAGTGTGGGTGGGCCACTAGTCGTCACCTAAGGGACTTGATGAGGAATGGGGATGAAAATGTCATTGTTTGTCACCTCCATTCAGAGCCTGGATCGTGAAATGTGGTGGTTGCTGAATTGAGGACTTACTTCCAGTATCAGTGTTTTTTCTGTATTTTTTGTGGTGAAATGTCAAAAAGCTGGGATATTTTGAGAAGCACAATCCTTTGCAAAGTCTTATTCCACAAATCACACAACATATACAGTCTCAGAGGTCTGCCAGAATTAGTTGGTTTTTTGTGTGTGTCTGAGATCACTGAAAACAGGTGTGGTGATGTCCTGGCATCCATGTCAGTTTGTGGGCATATTGGCTGGTTTGCTCTACCGTCAGTTCAAGTAGTGTTGGTAGGAAAAATAGTTAAAGTAATCTTGAAGAGGAGAATCTTCATATAAATCAACTTTGATGCTTGTATATTCAGTAAATTCCTCCACTTCAATGGAATGGAGCACTGTACTCCACTCATCATTGGTGGCATTCATTTCTGCTTCGGGGCTAGGTCTAGAGAACTTCTTTCACTATCTCTTGGTTGTAACACTTCATTGAAATCAAAATCAATGTTTAATGGCTCTTGATCTACATCAACGTTACTCTCTGCATCGCTTCATGTCTCATGTGTGTTACTTTCAGAGGTATTTTCATATAAATTTAAGTTTTGATCAATCAATGACTGCATGAAATGAATCACCATGTCACTGAACTTGTCTCGTTTGTCAACAAACTTCGAAGATTCGTTTTGGTCAAAGGTCTGGTCCAAATTTGATTAAATAAAGACTAGAAGAGAGTGGAACTTAACTGGCTTTTTTACTTAGCAAGGTACAATAACTAAAGTGAAAGCGCCCTAGCCAATTAAAAATTATGATGTCTATCGTCTGCATCTGCCCGCATTATGAGGAACCGTCTATAAATATAGAAGTTGCAACTGGTCGAAATACAGTGGATAGGGTCAATCAATTCATTTTTTATGAGTATGCTTGAAAAAAATGTATAAAAATTATAACACAGGAAATAAAATTAAGGTAAGCTCCAATGTAAGCCATCCATCAGGCTGCAGAGAGCATCGACCTAAGGTAATGCTCTCAGGAAACCTATGGAATGACTGACGAAATGAAAGTTGTTTTCCAAAACTAAGTCTTGTAATTTCAGCTCATTCTCCTTTTCACATCATTTATAATGAACGCGAGCTAGGCCTTAATTTCAAGTTTGAATCCAAAAATAGTTACATTACAAATACCGTCCCTTAACATAATTTTTATATTTGTTTGTCTTTTTTCTTTTACAGGTTGTAGGGAATATGGATGTTCACAAAAAAATGGTTGTGGATGTTTAAATTTATGGTATCCTATCAGCTTACTCTTTCATTCATTGTGCATGGGCAAAGATTCCATCAGAGCATCCAGGGATGAGCAAGGTTTTGGTCGGCTTGCAGCAACTCTTGATACGCGGCTGGTAGAAAAGGAAAAATCAAGTGTACAGGTATACAAAAGTACAGGTTTTTGCATTGATGATATGAATTTTACTACTACTTCTACTACTACTACTGCCTTTTACCAATCTCTTATGAAAAAAATGTTTACATGGTCCAACTACACATTATAGTTAGAGTAAGGTGATAAAGATTGGGGGGGGGGGGGGGATTAAAGATTAAGCAGATTAGACTTTGTAAAATGGCTCCATGACAATCAAGAGATGGATTGCTTCAAACTCTCTTGTTTTGATGCTGTCCTGTATTTGTTTACAAATGTAAACTATGCAAAATACACAAAGTTTTATATATACATATTCCTTGCTGATGAGTCAAAGTATTGGCACAATCATTCTCATCTCTAGTAAATATGGAATCTGAAATTGTGAGCCCAAAGAAATGTTGTTTGTAAACTGTAGGCTTGGGTGGAATTTTTGCCACTTTTTACTCTAATTGATGAATTTAAAAAAATTTCAATGTAGGATTATTTTTATACTGAATGTTTTTATATAATGATTCTCTCTTAAATCAAATTGATTCAATCTACCTATCCTTGCTGTTGTAGATCTATTCTTATTCCTCTTTACTCACCATTATGAAATGAGCACTCTTTCTGATAATATATTTGATGACGTGAAGAAATTCTCGATACCATTGAAATTACTCTGTATAATTTCTCCTAATACAAGGATAATTGTTAAGTATTGTAGTTCTTCTTCCTTTAGTTTGGATTTTGTTTTTGTCCTTGTCATCTCTCTCTCTGACTCTCTATCTATATATATCAGCATAATTTAATATACTTTTGTATGTTGCTCTGTTACCTTCAGCATAGTGTTGTTTTGCACCTTAATTTCCTGTCTTATTCAGTGATCTTCATCCGAGTAAAGATTAGAAGACAGTGTTTTCTACTGTGGCTTGTCATAGTCAGTTTTAGTAAATAAGTCTATGAAGTGCTCGAAAATGATGGTTGACATTTGATCTATGCAGCTCAAATAGACATGGATTATTGACTGTAAAAAATGACATGCTTTTGTGATAACTGAAATGTAAACACAAAATATTGAGATGTTTCATAATTCATCTTTGAGGGCTTTTTAGAAAAATTTTTTTTCAAAGAAGGAAATTATGAGTTTGTATTCATACCATCACCCAAGAGGCATATGTAAATATGTAAACTTTCATTTCTGTTTTGATTCTTCTCCATCTCCAATAATATTTAATCATATTTCTGTACCCAAAAATTGAGGGATAATGTGAAAGTAAACCATGACTATGCTCATTATATTTAAAGCATACTCAAGATAGATGCCATATTATTATATAGTCAGATGCTATAGTGTAAGAATGTAAATATATGGGTGGGAAAACTGAAATCAATCAGTATAAAAAGAAGCAGTGTAGCATTGATGGGTGAATGGTCAGGCTGTTAGTCTTCAGCTTTTGTAAGCTGGGTGATGACTGCTCCTTGGGGAAGGCATTACAGTGTTTTCCACTCAAGAGCCCTCTGTCTTAAGTGTCCCTTTCGTCTAGGAGCCTGCTCTTTCGATGAAGCCAAATGTTCTCTAATGGCCATCTTTAAAAGTTGCTCTGTCACCTAAGGAGAGCCCACTTTTTTGGCCATTCGCCAATTTTCAAAACGATTTTCACATGTGGACGTGCATCCAAGCACATTCCCTATCACTGTAAACGGCTAAAAATGCTTGCATAACATGTCTTAGGTCCAATGAAGAAGGACATAAAGCGATGAGTAACCATATCACTGACCGTTTGAGAAATTTCCCAGGAATTGAGCTCTGCCCATAAGCTAATGACTGTCAGTTGTACGAATAGAATATGCTTGGTTGCTGAGTAGCCTCAGAGAAGAGGGAGTTGGGAAGTGGATATCTGACAGGAGGTGCATTCATCTTTCACAAATGTATGTTTCAATTGGCTGGTCGGTTGAATACGTTGAGCATGGGTAATGCAGATGCAGTGGAAGGATAATCGCTTTCTCATACTGAGTCGTTGGCAACTCAACTCTGCTGATACTGCAAAGAAGTTTTATTGTCTAGCCTTGTCAGGAAGAGATGACAGATTGCTGATAATTTAAATCTCTACCACAAGATGCAATCAGGAGGCACCATCTGATGGTGGACACGCCCTAAAATAAGATAATTAAAAAGCAATACAAAAGACTAGAAAAAACAACACATGTCCCAAGAATTTCTGAGATCGGGAAAAGGCCTCCCTGGATCCTCACCAGGCATTGTCACCTAAGAACCTGCTTTACCTTAGAAGATCGGGAAAAGGCCTCCCTGGATCCTCACCAGGTATTGTCACCTAAGAACCTGCTTTACCTTAGAGTCTGTTTTTCTTGCTTCCCAAACACTGGGCTGTTCGGTGGAAACCACTATTTAAATAATAACCTTTTCCCCGACTGCCTGATCTGCGAGTAGGGACTGGTTTACTACCATCAACAAACCAGCACTCTGTCCAGGGGATGATTATCGCTATTGTTTCCCAAAGGAAATCCTTTCACTGAAGGGTAAAATGGGTGTTTTACAAAGAAAGAAAGTTTCCGAAAGGCCCGGCTCTATAGGCTCTGACGACCTAGAAGGAATTTTAGCATGGAAAGATGGAAGGTATTTGGAAGTTGAAGGGGGGAAGGGGGGGGGGGGGGATGATGCTTACAACCATTTTTGAGATTGGAGAATTGTATGAGATGATGATTTATTTAATTGCTAAATTCATAAGAAATACTTTGTTTTTGGGTTGGATTTTTTTATTGTTTTTTTTTTGTTGTTTTTTGTAAGGGATCCCATTCATTATTCATATTTATTTATTCCTGAATATTCTCCATTACATAACTTGAATCATATAAAAGTCTGCATTGTAAATATGTTAACTATGTATTTACTTTTTAGCAAATATATGATGATCTAAAATTGAAGCATGTAGATTTTATTATATTCCTTTTAATGCTTGTGATTCCTGCATTTAAGGAGATTTTGAGTCTGGTATATTATTCATAGTGCTGTGCACCCTCATTCTCGTTTTGCATTCCTTTGACATTTGTGTACAATTTGATATATTTATCTTCCCCATTTCATAGTCCTTTGATTCTAACCCAATAGAGAAGACATTATCTGAAGTAAGTCCTCATCAAGCCATGGCCAAACTGTGATATATAAAGTACAACAGAGATTGGTTCATTGAATTGTACATGGGTGAAGCTCCTTTCAACATTTTCTCTAGCCATTAGAATCTGTGAATTTTTTTTCGTGTGTGTGTGTGAAAACACACCCAAAAACACACATATATTTCTATTTTCCTGTTGAGGGTTTTTATTTTGTCTCTAAATATGGACTCTGATTTAAAAGTAGGTAGATCTGATTTTTTAAGCATCTTTGAATAAAGGGGATTTTTTTTCTTTCTTTTATTGACGCATGTTACAAATTGTGTCAGTTTTTACTAAAAAAAAAAACTGTCATTATTTTCAGAGAATCATGCAGTGTGTAAAGAATTTAAACAGTAACTGAGATGTCAGAATTGTGTGCAAAAGAAAACTTCGGAAAAAATAACTAATTACTTAACAGATATGAAGGTTGAAAAAAATATAAATCATTGAAATGATTCTTGTCATTTTGAACACCGCATTGCTTATAGAATTGTGGCATTGAACATTCTTGAGCTCGTTAAAAAGTTTGAATCAGTGAAATTGTGCAGAATGAATGATATCTTACCTGATTTTTGTGCCAATGGAAACAGGGTTACTTAAAATCTATATGGCTTTTGTTTCTAGCCTTTAATTTTTGAGAAGGAGAAGTTTGTTTCAATGATATTTAAACAGATTTTGTTGCACTTTGTTTATAAGCAATTATGCAATTGCATTACATTTGACAACGTTATCAGTATAAATATCAGTATGAAGACTTTGTTTTCCTTCTTGATAGGATTGTTCTATGGCATGGGAGTCTTATTTCTTTTAATCAATTATAATATATACATTAAATGGTGTATTTATTTACTTTTTTAGTTATGAGTGCTGAGTGCACCTTGTAATGTAAGCTTAAATTAATGGCATACTAAGGATTCATAATCAGATTATTATATTGAAATATTTTACAATGATCACGAGGTCAGGCTCTCTGTTTTGATAAGTCATAATCACGCTTTGAAAGAATATTTCATGCAACAGGAGCCACTGCTGTATTGATCCCTGCATCATTGCCTTTCCCTTTTTGGTTCTGGCCTCTTCATCAAGGCTTTAATTTGGTCATAATATTTCTGAACCATAGTTGAAATTTAAAAATGGCTGTCGTGGTTTTAAAATTCTTCAATCCAGTGTGTGCTGTTTTGTTAACAAAATTTATATTTTAATGTGTGTGCTATGTACTTTCTCTGCAGTAGACTAAATTACTCTTCTAGTCAATTGTCAAGGTTGTTCAAATGACTGTTAGCATCAGTGTATTGCAGAGCTCCTGTCTCTTTTATCTGGCTGCAGTGGAAGAGAATTGTTAGCAAAATCGATTTGAAGTTGTATACCTCACAAACCTCAATGAACTTTCACTTGACAATATGGGCCTGTAGGTTGTGTTTGTATTATATTATAAACATAACATGGTCAAAATTAGTTCATATGACATTTGATGTTAAGACTGAGCTATTTTAGTTTAATGAGAGCAAGAACCCACTCATTACTTTCTTCCTTAAAAACACCTCAATCTGACACTGGCTTAGGAGGGTTTGTTACTGCTGCATAATTTGGTCTGTTTCCTTTTGGTTTCTCCCTTTCTTCACTTCAGTGTGGGTCCCCTGTGTCTTTTTTTAAAATTATTATTATTCATCCAGCATTCACCTGTGCATGTGTTTATTCAAGATTTTGTAAATTGGTGTGTGAATGTATTCCCTTTGATTTTTTTTTTTGGTCATTGTTTCATCCATGTGTCATACAAATTGCTACTTGCTTATATTCACAATTTTATTATTACTTTTTGACCGTTGTTATTTTTTTCTTCATTCTCAATAAAAAAAATTTATGAAATTGAAATAAATGGTATTGTTTTATTTATTCTACACACAGATGGCTATGTCTTCATCTTTCTTGTGCCAGGGCTATAATTTGTATGACACACAGAATTTATCTCCAACATAAATTTTCAATTATACAGTAAAATATGACTATAGCAGGACTTTTAAGTTCAAGAAGAAAAATCCTGCCATAGGCAAGTTCTCGCTTTAGAAATACAAAGGGGATTTAACGAAAAAATTCTAAAAATCCACATGATTACCTCATTACAATACCATTTTTGTCTTTTTTTACCTTTTGGCCTAGCTTAGGCCTAGGGCCATGGTACTGGCAGATCACTTTTGGAATTCTGTCACATAACGTGTCTCTCCCGTCCTCTCTCTGTCGCTAACACTGACTACCTGTCTGGAGCCCGCCTATGGCACTCAAGCCCTGTCCCCTTAGAGCTCGCTGGATCGCTCCCTTTGTATCCAAGTTCGTGCCTTTCCTTGCCCTGGCAAACCTAAACAATTGTACGGTAATTGAGTTCACATAGAAAAAAAGGGGGATTCCAGTAAGGTCCCGCTTTAGGGAGGATCCCGCTGTGCTAAGGTGGTGACCCCTGTAGGGATCTATGACCTCATAACAGAGGTTAGCCCAAGCCTAGGTCCACTGCCAACACCACCCTCCCCCCTTCCCTGCTCTATCCACCAATATCCTGGCATGCTGTTCAGGCAGTTTGCAGGTGCTAATGTTAAATCTAATCCTTTCTTTATTTGTTATTGTATTTTTTTTTCTATTTCTGTTTTTTTTGGTAAATTCAGATGATTGAAATTGGCTAATGGGGTACACTTCACATAAACAGAACTCTGCATGCCGTAAGAAGTAAGGCAAGGGCATTATCTACCTCAGATGTAGGGAACGCATAAATAATGGTGAATTACAAACTCTTTTGTGGTACACTGGCAAACATTCCTGCTTCTTTCCTTTCCTGTCATATGTTGTTATTCACTTTCCATTCATACTCACTCTGTTGCCTTGTCTACATCTTCTCTTCTTCCTACTTCTTTTAACTCCTTTTGTCATTCTGTTTTGCTCTGTCTCATCTGTCAGAGAAGCCTATGCTGAGGAAAGAAGGGTTTTGCTATGGTTATGCTATATGTGTGTGTGCTTTGTTAATGTTTTAACTCATTCACATTTAACCTGGCCATAACCAGCTGAAAATGGGCATGGGGATTAGTTAATGAGCTAGCCGGCCAGGGCCAATGGTTACTGTGGAAATGGCCACGTTCTTAAGGTTTTGACAGTGATCTCTTGTGTAAAGTTGTGAAATTTTAAAAATATTTGATACTTTACTGAATAAAAAATTCGGGTCTTGTATCATGCTCATTGATTTGATATCTTAGAATTCATCTTTGTCTTGTCGAAGACGGCTGGAAATTATAGATTTTATGGAGTAAAATTACTTTGAAAGTTGTAAAACTTTGGAAACCTACAAAGATCTCCCGGAACAATAGCCCAAGGCATGCTGGCAGGTTTGATCTTTGAGTGATTATAGTGAGAAGAGATCACTGGGTTCAGTTATGCTATGCAATCAGAGCGCTCCTGGTCAAAACCCAGAGCCTCCATTTAGAAGGGGATAAGAAGCACTACATTATTCTTATTCTTATCAAGGGCAGACGCAATGGCGTTGCAAATTTTTTTTTTTGCCTTTTGGGAGACTGGAGGATGCTCTAATACAAAATGAATAAATTCAACCCATCAAATCTAAAGTATAACTAACTCTACTCTAAATGTGCATAGAATCATTTTAGTCCATGTTCCATCGCAATCGGACGAGAAATAAAGACTAGCCTAACGAAGAACAAAACAGAACAGCTTTTATAAATATTCAAACTTTCAAATAACTTTTTGTATTTCTGGGTAAATTTGTCAGTTTTTGATATCATTATTCTTCTCTTTTCAAGCAAAAACAACAACTAGTGTTGTATCGGGTGTCTGAGCAGGTCCGTTACCCGCGAGCAGACGCCCTACGGACGGGTATCAGACGCTTAAGCTTTCGAGTAGTTCATGTCTAACGGATCATAAGAGTACGAACAGTTCGCTACACTACAATAGGGAAGTCAGCAGCTGCCCTCACGATAATGTATGGCTTGGCTTGAATTCTATTCGTCTGGCCGTCTGGGGAAAGAGAGGAGTGGCAACTAGATCTAGCTGCGACATGGTTCACAGTGACGCAACTTTATCCATGGCCAAGATGAATGGCCATTGCGAGCATAAATATGAAATCGTCTCTGGAGGGACTATCTTCTCTGGGAAAGTAAATCATAAACCAATAAGAGACCATGATTAGAAGTTTACTCAAACATGATCATGTAGACAATAGAATAGACCAATGGAGTAGACGAGGGTGAAGCTTATGCCTGAGAATACATCGGGATCTCGTGGACTTCAAATAGAATCAAATCAAAGGGAAATGGTTACTATATATATATATATTCAACTTAATTCAAGACATAGGTGGGGTGGAGTCAAATTTCGTTTCAAGCAAACAAACAAAAAATCTGAACACGAAAGGGTTAATTTTAAAATACAGTGGAACCTCTCTAATCAGGAAAAGTTAGCGGATTGTAGATCTTTCCCGATTAGTCCAATTTCCGGTTAACCAGGTACCATAAGATTTGATTTTCCTTAAGCAGTAGACCTACTGATATTTAACCTTGTTCAAAGACGGCAATGATTAAAATGCCAAGTGACGAATGCAAACTAAATGCAGAATTTCGAAAATAATACATGTACACATATACATTACATGTATACCAGATCCAAAGTTGGATAGCAAATGAGTGCTGAATTTCTTTTTACTTGGGGGGGGGGGGGGGGGGGGGGGGGG
>JAUEKT010017555.1:0-10229 GCA_031762655.1 Doris verrucosa
TGAGACTTGGCATTGAAAGGAGGGCCCCGTACCCAAATGTGCGTGGGGTCTTCCGATCGCCTTGTGATTAAGCCGCAGGACCCTGTAATTGGTGAGCCACCTGAGGCTTCTAACGCAAGCGTTGACGGACACAATTTCAAGGGCTCATAGCTCAAAACAACCCAGGTCCTTTTAAGACAAGACAAGACAACGGCTTATGCCCAGTAGTGCAGTCTTAGATTTCACTGATGTGATGTGATAGAAGGGTTTAAGTACTCCAAGAGACTGGGATAATTTTAAAATCGTAGGGTCCAAGAAATTACTGGTGATCACAACAGAGTTATAATCCACCTTTTTATGATATCAAATTCATTTATAAAACCAAATTTGTTAAACTTTTACCTCTAGAAGACTAATAGCGGAAAACTCGCCGCTTTATCTCCAATACTGGTTTGAAAAACCGGGTGACGTATCATATATTTTACTTTCGTATCAGTGAAAAGACCACTCCAGATTTCCCTGGAAGATGCGTCTGACGACCTGCCGGAGATTACAGGGGCCAGGAAGCGCATCAAAGTCATGCCGGACACTCCGTCTCCAACCAAAGAATGTGCCCAGCCCAAGTTTGGAAGCCCAACACAGCAACAGCAAAAGGATTCCGTGACTTTTCTGAAAGGATGCTATCCAGCAAAGTCAGAAGAGGTATTTTGCATGTAATGCCAGTGTAAATGTTCTGTTTTTTAGAAAGCGGTTCAATTCAATTCAATTCAGTTCAAGTTTGTTGTCCCTAAAGGGGAAATTTATTTTGGTTTAGTCGACTATTTAAAAATTAGATGTGCATAAATAGTAAAGTAGGTATAGTAGACCCATGCACACACACAATGCACTCCAACATTCTAAGGGTAACAAACATCGAGTGGCATCATAATACAATAATGGGAGGAACAATGTCCGAATCATATTCATGAGCTCAGGCAATAACAACTTTAAGCATTTTGTTTTAATGCAAGGTAAGAATTAAGATAAGAATCTTTTGTCATATTCATTTCATATGTGATTTAAAATTCAAGTAAATAAACGACGGGTATCTCAAAAGAAATATTTAGGGTTATTAGAAGCTACTACAGTAGTAGAGTGTTGCAGAGTGTGATGCAGAGGAGGTGTTTTGGGTTACAGTTAAGATTCATTCCACCCAATGCTTTGTGTGCTGAGCGAATATAGATAGCCGGATGAGCTTAATTTTGATTTGATTGATTGAGTATAAATCACTTATGGGGACACCTGTGAAAACTTGAATCATGTGTATTGTGGAGAGATTTAGAGGCTCAGATTCAAATTTTCTTCTAGTTCTAGTTTTATATTTAAGATTCAGCAACGCTTATGGTTTATTGTGAATCTGGCGTAAGCCTAGTATTAGTGTTCTTAACTTCTAAACTTCTAAATTTTGCAGGTATGGTTTCAGTTTCGTAGCAACTCGTCGACTTATGCTTCCCTCTTCTCCATCTGCAGCATATCAGAAATATCCTCAAGGCCAATGATGGAGACGCGGAAAAGGCAGCCATCGCCTTGGGCAGTGAGGACAGCCAGGACGCAGAGGTGGCCAGGTCCCTCAGTGAGAAGCCCCCGGGACCAAGCTCCGCCCCGACCACTGCCAAGCCCACAGTCTCCGCTCTCACCAGCAAAATAGCCAACTTTAAACGTATGTCAAGTAAAATCACTTAATGCGGGTTCCACAAAAAAAAAAAAAAATTGAAAAGGTTTCTCTCAGACGGCTCGACCCTTTCAATGCTAATATTAATTTCCTGTAAGGGTGACTAGAAAACTTTTGATTATTTGGCCAGACCATATATTCGTCACATACTACAGAAAATGAAAAATAAAAATCATGACATTTGGTTCATGTGTGTATGTTTTGTGAGGGGCTTTAGTGTTGCGGCCACCAGAAATACCGATCCACCAAATAGGGCAACCATGGATGGTCTACATTTCTCGCGTTTGCAACCTAAGACGGGATGTTGGCAAGAGAAAGTCGCCAGCGGTAGTAACTTTTTGGGTCCTATTTCTGTAATGGGTAATAAATGCGTGGAGAAAAATCACATACATTCTGTCTTCCTACTATGAAACAGAATCATTGAAAGATTGGAGTTATCTTCTCGTAATTTTTGCTTTAAACCTGCTTAGGCTGAGCTTTAGGGGGTACCGAGAAAGAACTTGGGACTTGTGCCTTTTGTCTTCAGTCGGTCTAGTCTAGACTCCAGGTCTAGAGTCTGGCCCCGGCTTTGACCCTTGACTCCTAGACAGACTGACGACAACGCACCTTCCGGCTTGCAGCGCGATAAAGAATCCAAATTTCATCCTTGCTGCTTTACATGTGCCGCATGAAATTGAAGTTAAAAAAAGCGAGTGCCCTTTCTGTGCGGTGAGTGATACTTTAAAACACAATTCCTGCGACCAGCTCTAAAGCGCTCGCTTCTAGTGTGAGCTAGCGTTCTTTCTGTGCTCCGCCTTCAACCTTTCAAGCATGGAAGACAGAATGTCTGATTTTCCTCATGTATTTGTTACATATTACCAAGATGAATAAGCAACACAATATTATGACCGTTGGTCAGTGTTTCTTGGTATTATGTGATGTGTTTTATGTCGCAAACATGAATATTACAGAGACATCGATGCACACAACACTAAAACACCACACAAAACACACATGCATGAACCAAATGTTGTGATCCGTTTCATCTGTGGTGTAACAAACAAATTTTAATGCCAACAAAATCGAAGACATGTCATCTTCCCGACATAAACTACAAGCATTGAAATATTTGGGCCACCTGGGGGGAAACCAGTGTAACCTTTTTTCTGAAACACGCCATTTGCGCCATAAAACAGCTAGAGCAGGGCATTGTGATAGTACCTACAATGCATTATCAGACCTGCCACTTTATACTGATTTATCAGGATATCCTGATTTTTTTTTTTAGACGCATAAAGCAGACATCCTGATTTTTTCACATTCATTGTAAAAATACTGGTTTTTTATAAATTAAATTCTTCATTGTATTAGTTGAGGCACGGTGGCAGAGTGGTTAGAGCGTTGGACCGGTGACCGAAAGGTACCGGGTTCGAATTCCGCTGCGGGCATTGTGTATTTTCCTTAAGCAAGAAAATTTACTCCAATTGCTTCACCCCACTCAAGTGAAATGAGTACCTGGCCGTTAAAAACAGCGCTGTCTTTGTCTACAAAACTATCGCGCCTAACAGGCTGCAAGTCTCGTCCTCTATGTTATGTGTTGCTGTTGGCTGGGGAACTAAAATGTGATTGTAAAGCGACTAGGGTAGTACTGGTAATAGGCGCTATATGAGAGGTCACTTTACTTTATGACAAGACTTATGAAAACTACAGTTTTTACAAAATTTCTACGAATGAAATCATCTTAGTCAATAAAGAGAAAGTTGCTAATTTTCACTACAAATTATTAAAAACAAATGTCTTTTAATTT
The DNA here is from genome assembly GCA_031762655.1 of Doris verrucosa. NCBI lineage: Eukaryota > Metazoa > Mollusca > Gastropoda > Nudibranchia > Dorididae > Doris > Doris verrucosa. The sequence goes on from JAUEKT010017555.1 coordinate 3,477, forward strand.
GTAGTGCCAAAACTAAGCAGGTATGTAATAAGGCGTAAAACCCAAAATAAAAGGGGCCACGAAAGACATGCGACTCCTTTGAAGAGTTTGTCAAATGGTGTGACAATAAAATTGTGCTTCAGTGGGAGAGTGGAGAGCGGAGCAGTGTTCCCACTCGTTACTGTGTGAAAACAAGATACCCCTCAGCATTCTCAGGGAGTCGGGAAATTAGGAAATAGTTGGTTTGGAATCCAAAAGCTAATCCAAGGTCGAGAAAAGGTCAGATATCCGGTGACTTGCTTGACAGGTCAGAAAAGAGTTGGGAAAATCAGTTTGATGAGATCTTGGTCTAGATCTGGTTGTATTAAAGAAGAAAAAAACATTTAGATTGTGATATCAGGCGTTTCTAGTGATTTTAGTAGTCTTGAAACATCTCAGGTATATTTTTACGTGTATTTCAAGGATGTTTCTGGATATTAATTTATATGCGAGAACATTATTACTCTTCTCTTTGTCTATCATTACCGTGCCTTGTCAATTTACGTGTCTACAGTGATCATATTGCTTGGCTGTTCAGGTAAATCAGGTTTGAAAAAGCCTTGATTGAGTCTGGTAAAGGTCTGGAATTTTTATTCTTGACTTGGCAGGGAGCCCAGGGACCTGCGTCCTATTTTGGGACATTTTTAGCTGTCCGAAGCCAGCCAAAAGCAACGTGTGACCAAATCTTTAATAAATGAATATCACTGATTACAAAATTTCGATAGTGAGTTTGAGAGCAGAAGGACCAAATGAGTACTGAAAGTAATGAGAGACGAAATTAAGAAATGTCTTGAGGAGGAAAACAAAACAATTAAAAGTATTATGCAGAATTTATAATTTATGTAGGGACGTTGGTGAAGTTTTATTTCAGTGTAAATGTTATTCTCCTGCTTTATGAATTTCATCCTGAGACAAAGGCAATGGTGTAGACTTAATTTGAAATTAACAAAACAAATAAATAAGCAAGCAAATTAAGGCTTCATGAATTTGTTAATATTTATCTGAATTTTAACGGTAAAGGTAGGTAATGTCAGTTGTTCACATTCATATGGTCTCATGTAATGATTAGTATGAAAGATGAGTACTTACTATGATCAAACAAGCTTCTTTTGTTTTTCATGAGTGACTCAATGAATTTGTTTTATCTTGCAGCCTGGAACAATGTATGAGTGGGGAAACTGCTGGTAAGTTGTTGCCCCAGAAATGGCTCTTTTTTTCTTTTTCTTTCTTTCTTTTTGCAACCTTTTAAAAAGTCATCAGCATACTCATTGGAAGAGCTAGGCAGTGATTCAGCTTTAAATAAAAATGTAATTCTTCTGTTTATGCGTGGGAATTTGTGATCATTTAATTTATTTTTGTCTTTCAGTTTGGATCTCATTATCTATTGGATTATATAATGCACAATGCTCTGAATATTTCATCAGCTCATGTGCTTTATACATTTTTTTTCCCGTTCATAATGTCACAGTCATTAAACATTTTTTGCTTCGCATGTCAGGTGGAGATATGCAACCAGAGCCTTTCTTATCAGAAATATGGAAATTTTGGTAGTTAACCTAGGGTCATAGTGCTAAGCGGAAGTTGAGTTAAGATTTGGATAATGTGTTATCATTCCTGATTTGGTTACCCCTCCAAATTGGATCAACCTGTTTGGACACTGGATTTGGACCTGGATTTTGACTTGACTTCGCCATTGATTTAAATGTGATGCAAGTTGAACTCTCACTCTCTTGATTTGCCTCCTCTAGTGAGCTTGAGCTTTTTTTGTGGCAAGAAAATGCCCTCACAGTCTGATTGGTGAAGTATGGAGGAGCCTGCAACAGCGTTGATGTATGGAAGATTTAAGAGTCCATTTACCTTTAACATAGCCTCATTAAAGCGGTAACTTGCTTGGATATGTATATTATATACAGACACCATGTGAAGAGCAAAAGCAGGGCATTACAGTTCATTGCACATAACAGTAAAATATGGGTCAAGTGCCAAAAAAATCAGTAGGTGTTTGATGCGCAGATTCATACCGTCTAATTGAAAAACGCAGTCTGTACAAGTACTGATTTGGTTCGCTTCGAAAAAGTGCTAAGATTTTTCTCTCTTTTTTTTTAGGGCATTCTTATGACATTTGACTTAAAAGTGGTGTAAATTTCATACATTCACTCCTTATCTATCTTTCTTTGTCCATTTTGATGGGAAAAAAATCATGTTTTCAAATCTGCAGAATGCTGCTTTATAAGTTTTCATTTTAATGGAATACCTATGACGCAGCATCAACGATTATGGCTCATTTAAAACGACTTTTATCCAATGTAACCTTCTTGTTGATTCATATAAATTACATTCTACTTCCTTCATTCTCATCATCATCATGATTCTTTGATCTGTAAGCCACGCTCTAAAACGGTTAGCCTTCCTTTGACGACGATTTCAGGGCCAAAGGCATAAAAAGCCGGCAAACCAACAATGAGCCGGTTGCCGGGTTTTTCACGCAGATTGGCAATCTGTGTGGCGTTGAGCACCTGTGGGGTAAGTGGAGGACGGAATGGCGGCCCGCTCACAGTGCCACACGTCTAGTAGGAGTGTGTGCTCCCATTCGCCTCGTTCAGTATTGGCAGTTGCATTCAAACTTTTGTGGTGTGTGTATGTGTGTGTGTTCTAATTCATGCAAATTTCTATCCATGACATGTCATACCTCCACGTATCCCTTTACTCATCTTATCTATATGGCATGTTGCTGACATGGTGATGTGTATTCAAAGCATACAGGTAGAACTTGCAAGTCACATTTTTTATCTGATGTTTAAAATATGAAATGACATTTTAAATCTTGAATTATTACAAAACGTCTTACTGAATTTAATTAATTTTGATAAAGATCGGTCTTTGCATTCACAAAAAGCATTACAAGATATAATTATTCCCTCAACTTGGATTGTTACTTAATGTTCAGGCTGAAATGAAAGAATTAAAAAGATACTTAGTGCTTTTCATTTGGTTAAAAAAGAAATGTTTTTCTTCCCGTATGCTTTATCTTATGTCACGTCGTACCTATTCGATTCGTTTCTATCAAGATGATGTTACAATGACTGAATCAAATTGTGCCAAGTTGTTGCAACTTATTTGAATATTTTTTGTGCTTTGCTTTTTTCAGTGTCTTGTTGGGTCTTCTTTTTGTTTTTTTGTTGCGTTTCTAGTTGGCGTTTCATTTTGATGATTGCCTTTGGGAATGGCGTCTTCAGTATAATCACTTTTAAGTTGGAAAAGAAACAGGATTTTGGCACATTTTACTTTGTGCTGTTGAAATAATATTTGAGGCCGTTATGATCTCATTGGAAAGTTACCTCAGTTTGCAACAAGTATTCCATCGATATTCTCATTTATGAATAAATTGCTTTAGGTTGTCATTTGTCTAAGGGAACTATCTGTGCTTTGTCTTCTCTCACTCCGCCAAATCTTGAATCATCTTCGTAACGTAAGAACAGATGAGGGTTGAGAGAATGGTGCATGTTTCAATTCATGCAGTGTTTACAAAAGTATAAGAGCATCTTTGGGGAGGGGAAAGCCCTTGTAAAAATTGACTATTCTTGCGGTGCTTTGCCAAGTCTCTTTAAGTTGTGCATGTCTATAAGCTTGTCAGAAATGATTCTTCTGTATTTGAGGTCTAGTAGTAGACACTGAATAAAAAAAAACATGAACTGTGTTGAGAAAAGAAAAGAAAGTCGGATTGCAGTTTCTAAGTTCATAATCAAGCTAAAAATTAGTTTTTATTTTTACCATCACAGGAATGCTGGATTGTGTAATAACATGCAAACTTTAAACGGGTGTGTCTTTAACTAGCCTACCATTAAAAATAACAGGTCATACCTTCCACTGATGATATTATTGACTGTTGCCACTGCCACTAAATCTCTAAACCTCCACCTTCACCACCACCACTACCAAGGCAACTGCTAATACAAGGTTTCCCTAACAATAATACATTTGACCTTATGACCAACTGCTATTGCTGTTAATGTTACTATTGCATTGATGGTTGCTCTTCCTGTCACTACTAGAGTGCTAGTGGTACTACTTTTACCACCACAACTATCATAACAACCTTACCAAGAATAGTATCTCAGCTGCTACAGTGGTTTCTGCCTAAGAGCCTGGTGCTGTTGAAGCGAGAAAAGCGGGCTCTTACGCGGAGTGGTCAAATTTTTCTTATCACTCTCTTTTTTAATTTATTCACATTGACAGTTCAAAGACTCCTTATGAATAAACAAAGCATTACTCAGAGTTTGGGCTTTGATAGCTCAGCCAGCTATTTTGCTTTTGTTTTGTTTTTTATTATGGACGTTCCGAACTGCTTTTGTTACAAGACTTTTGGTTTGCATTTTATTGTTTATGTTCATAAATGCTCGGATAGATATCGCTAATGCTAGGCTTTAAATCTTCTCATTCTGAGTCAGCTGGATAAAAAAACCCAACAACAACAAAACAATGAAGGAGAAAAGGTGAGAGGTGGGTGGGGGGGGGGGGAGGAGCGAAGAAAAATAATAATGTAAATGAGGGGACATTCAGAGGGCTGTTTACACGTCGCGTCACCACCCAAATCATGAGAAAGCTGGAGTATCAACTTCCAAAGGAAGAGTTTTATGAAGGGATGAGAGATCGGAATCCATCGTTTGAAATTTCAGTCATTTATACCCCACTTAAGTCGATTGGTCACTTGTTTTATTCAGTAAACCCGAAAGAAATAAAAAAAAACTTGCAGAAGAAACAATTACAGACATTTATTTATGATCAAAAGGACCTCCAGGAAAGATTATGTTACGAGGGTACAAAGTAAGTATCACTTTTATCATTAAACACTAAGGAGTCGTTCCTTTTTTTCCTGTATTACTCTGAAGGCTCTGCTTGAATGTAGAGAGAGCATTCTCTATCTTTCATCTTGAAGCTTCCTGCAAATAATCTGTTGAGAGTGCACGCAAAATGGTTAAGACTTAAAATTTCGATAAAAAGGAAACTTTAAATCATAGAGCAGATCCAGATGAATTTTCTTGCTAAAAAAAAAAAAGAAAAAAGTAGAATAGTATGTTTAGCGGAAGTCTTAACTTTGGGAGGACATTTTTGAGGGACTTGATCACACAAGTACTTCTTAGGATCAGTATGGTGTTATAAATAAACTGTGATTCTGAATCGTTGCCTCTTGTAAACAACCATTGCACTTGTGTCATCTTTTGACTTGGAAAGTTTTTCACCTTTCCATAAGCTGTGGTTGGTTGCACGCAGTAATAGTGCCGATCTTCTCAATCTCATGCCCCAGGGCTGTTTCTGCAGGTCTTGCATCGTCGCAATCCTTCCATAATGTGGAGCTCTCCCTTGAAGGTTGTGTTGTTTTTTTTCTTCTTCTTCTTATCCGTCAAGGGCGAAGGGCTTGCAGTATAGACGTGACAGCAATGAACCCGTAGCCGGCTTCTTTTCACAAATAGGCCAACAAAACACAGTCCACCACTTTTGGGGTAGGTACAAGAAGGCCGGCAAGTTTTCACACGAACTTGATACATTTTAATCTCCTTGTCTCCTGAACTGAAAGTGATTGCTGTATGCATCACTTTTTTCTGACTACGGTAAGGTTATGGTTTAAGTTATCCTTTGATGTTAAAAGTATGATTGCGACAGTGTTGATGCCTTTATATATGTCGGCAACAATGCGTCATAAGTAGTCCCACGACAAGAAAAGTCGGATACACTGAGAAAAGCTCTTGAGCTTATTAAATTACTATGAAGAAAATGAAGAAAATAAGACAAAGAAGGAGAAGTGGAAAATAGTCTCAGAAACAATACATTTTTTTTTAGTTTGTGTAGTAAATAGATTTGTCTTCACAATTTGAAGGAATTTGAAAGCATTAAAATTGAATAAGAGGGTCTGACTTTTGGATTATTCCGGATAAAAAGTATTTAAGAGCAAAAAGGAAAATTAGTTTTTTATATATGTATCAGTGACACTCTTCAGTACACATAATGTACACGAGGTGTATACATCGCTTGGAAATGATTGGATTGCATTCTGGTTTTTTGTTGGGTCTTTTCTTTTCTTTTTTGTCTTTTGTTAAGCTTAAAAGAAGTTACCATTTTAATGTTTGCTTCGGGGGTAAATGTTATCATGTTTTCTTTGTTCGAAGAATTTCTTTTGCAAATTGTTTTGATTTGCTGGCCAATTTGCATTATACAAATGCATAAAAAGTTATAATAGTCGTTTGCTTCTTTATTAATTAGACTGTGTTATTACAAAATAGCTTATGCCTTGCATCGATCTCCCCGATGTATTTTCCATATGTTTAGCTTGTATGTTAAAAAAACAAAAACAAAACCAAAAAACAAATGAGTCCAGCATGAATCATTTTAGGATTGAAAAAAAAAGAGCATGGAGTGAAAGAATATTTTTTCCTGTCATTCAGTTGCATGCTTGTCTTTGAAATAAAATAAAAAACATTCAGTCTCCCGATACCTTTGAGAAAAATTGCTTTGTCGGAAAGTTTAGTTTTCCTTTCCGCGCATTTGATAATCATGACCCAGCGACAGAAAAATATTGATTACCACACCAGTGTATGAATGCTGATCCATGTTTACACACAGCAGACTTTTTTATAAGTTCATTTTAAGATTATTAAAAGGGAGGAGGGAGGGGGGGGGGGGGGAGATCAAGTGAATTTTTTTATTTCAATATAAAAGTTATTTATTTATTTTGAGTGT